>JAQGCH010002111.1:0-13511 GCA_034699485.1 Nanhermannia elegantula
AGAGGTGTTAAGTATTTAGTTATCCAGTGTATGCGTCGAAAAAGATGTGCAGTTTATTCGCAAAGACCTTCATATGTAAGTTATTTCCCGGTATAACTTTCGTACAGTATATAAAATATAATTTCAATAAAATTGAATTAATTTGAATAAATTACTGAAATCACGAATAAAACTTTATTCGTCTTAGCTTTTTGTCTACTTATCGTTGGTATTAATTAATTTATATATATTTTTAACTCATTTTGATGAATATAGAACTTTTTTGTAATAAAAATATAATATATACGATATATATGAATAACTTTTCTCAAATGTAACTTATCTTAGAGTAATTCTAAACTAATAAACATATCCACAACCAAAACTCCGACCAAAAACCATAATCATGACTGGTCTGCGACCAAAAGATCAAACGAAGGCCAGACCACGAAACCAAAATTTACATTCACTAGGTCTACGTATAACAGAGTATTTTAAAACCGCTCAGTTTAAAATTCTAAAATATTCAGTTTTCTAAAACATTTATAAAATATGTATAAATAATACTTATTTAAAGTAAAGCCTATTCGAAGCAAAAATTTATAATATTTATGTTTTAAACACAAATGTTGAATAAAACTGTATTAATGTTTGTTTTTTAACTGATTGAAGGTATTATACATTTACTTATGTATATCTTTTGCTAACTCTAAATATCTTTAACTCAAATTTTAATTCAATACAGTAAGGGGTAATACACATAGTACGCACGCAGTTATGGGCTGTTATCAGACCCCCTCCCCCTCCCTGTTTTCGTACGTGTCTATGTGTATTACCCCTAATACCAAATGTAGCGAATTTTTTTAGAAAATATATTTAAAATAATGTTTTCTAAATTCAATGCTAAAACAATATTTCTTAAAACAAACACAACTTTATGTAAGCCAAGCGCCCAATATTTTTACTGGTACTCAATTTTAAGAAATTCATGACACTGAAAGTGATATATCGTATTATATTTACATTGTATTTATTTTCTCATATAAGCATAAAATTTCAGGAATTTTAAACTTATGATTAAATAAAAACATATTTTTCTACAAAACAGAGGTATATCCGCATAACTCTTTCCACTCAAAAATTTTTACCGAGATTTAAAGAGTAAAAATTTTAATCAATAAAATAAGTTGTGGTCTGCAATTATAATAACTCTAAATATTTTTAACTCTGATTTTAATTCATTATTAAGGCATTGTCTTGTATGCATTTATTATTGGCTTTATATGTCATATAATATGCACTAACCTTGAAAATATGTATTTATATGCAAAATAAAACTTTGCCAAAATGCTCCCTAAGACATGATTCGTATAGATATTAAGCCTTAAAGAGATGTTTCTAACCGGAAAAGATACGCATTATATGCAAAGACAATGCCTTATTTATTATACATTAATATCAATTTTAGTGATTTTTCTTATAAAATATATTTAAAATAATGTTTTCTACATTATATGCTATCATAATATTTTATAAAACAAACTCATCTCTATATAAGCCAAATACTATATATCTCTAATCTATATATTTTTACTGGTACTCAATTTCAAGAAATTCATGACATTGAAAGTGATATATTGTGTGTTATATGCATTGTATTTATTTCCTCATATATGCATAAAATTTCAGGAATTTTAAACTTATATTTTAATAAAAATATATTTTCCTGCAAAACAGAGACATATCCGCATAACTCTATCGACTAAAAAATTTTCAAGTGTGTAAATTTTAATCAAATAAAATAAGGTGTGGTCAGTATTTCATATTTATTTAAAAAATTATAAAGAATTCTATAGCAGTGTTGACCTGTAGTGTTAAACAGCTGTGCGAATTGCTCAAGAATACTGATTAAATTTTTGAGTTCGAAATACTTTACTTTTGTAGCATAACTTTGATATTAAATGACTGAAAACAAAGTTTTCTAAATAATAACTTGAGGTCTAACTGGACACTAATTTACGAGTTAGAACTAGAACTAACTTTAACAAAGGGATAGTCATCGCTTTTATTATAACATAACTTAATATATGCAGTCAGTACTGCCCAATACCCAATGTGCACAATAGTAAAAAAAATCACAGATCTCTAACTTAGAATTAGAAACAGTGTAGTATATTTATACATTACAAATAGCGTTATTAGTAAATAAAATTTTTAATAAAATTTTTAATCAATCTTCCAGAACATTTATTATTATATTTAATGTTTTTAGCTATAATTTACTAAAAATAATTAATAATTACAAATTTTTATTAAAATGTATTTATAACGGGAGTCAACCTGTATCTTAGTGTAGAACTCTCATTACACAGGGGGTATTGGGCAGTACTGCATGCAGTTACTTAAAATCAAAAAGTTGCAAAGCAATGGTAACTCCTAGTAATATAAAAGTTAGTTTAACTTCCCTTTTATACCAGCTATAAAAGCTAAATGAAACTCTTTTTATCAACCATAACACGCCTTATAGTACTTATAATAAATTTTAAAATACTTTATAGAAAATGTACAAAACTCTATTATTGATCGCCTTCTGTCTAATTATTTCATGTATACATGTTAAAATAATTATGATGATCTTTAGCAAAAAGACCCTTAATTAATATTTATTAATGTATTTTAATATTTTGTACGGGCATTCTTTACTTTATAATTTAGTAAATTTTGTAGCTAATTGTAATGTCTGTATATTTTGATTTTAAACCACTCTTTGCTCAATTAACATTAATATTACAACAAAAATAATAATTATGTTATTTAATTCATATTATTATAAAGCATAACGTCATTAGTGTTCCGAAAGCAAAGGTTCATCTAAAATCTACATTATACTTTTAACCAAAAAGTGTTATTGAACACTATATAAAAAATTGTTTAGCTGTGTTAGATATAACTGATTTTATATGTATTTAATTCTTAATATTTCCAATTTCAGACTATACAATATTGGGTCAAATGTAAGACCTTATTATCCAGGAGGGAGTGGAGCAGTGATAGATCCATGCTTTGCTCCCGGATCGATCGCTTGTAGGAATCTTAGGCGATATGGAACTGCAAGTGGGCGGAGTGGTTATAACGGGTAATCAAAATATTTATCGGAATATTTGTGTTAAGTATTGATCATGTTTAAGGAATAATGAATTAATCCCTAAATAATGAAAATACTATGATGCAAAAAAGGTGTCCACATGTCGAGATTTGAGGTGGACTTTCAAGAATATAGGCTATTTTTTAAAAATCAACAGGTTGATTAAATTATTTGCTTAATTTAAAATTAAAAAACCACTTTAGTCTAATTTTTGAATTTTAATCTTACATAAAATTCCTCTTTTAACAGACGTGGACACCCAAAATATTGTCACGTTTATTTTGTGACTAGCGAGACCTCATAAGCAGAAGCATAGTTAAATTATTTATATGTAGAGCTTCTGCTGTGTACAAGGAGGGGGCTGTCTAAAGGCCCAAATAATATGAGCCGACAGTGGCTTTCGTCAAAATTATGCAAATGAAGTGTTTCCTTTACCTTTAATTTGTTCTGTTCGTTTTGAATATGATTCACAGCTTTTAATAAGTATAAAATAAAATAAGTTTTTATTTAGAAATCAAGAGAATTACAAAAGTAAGTTTCTTGAAATACAAAACTTAATATAATCGTTTACAAAATAACTCGCCTTTTATATAAAAATCATATCTAATTTTAGATTCGCGGTTTCTTTGACCGCTCAAAATTCTATTTGTTTAATGTATGAAATGTTATAATTATCATTAAGTAAATAAAATAAACTAAGTGTTCTACACTAATTATAAGGCTACAAAAAATGATAAAGTTTATTGAACTCTAACTATTCTTAAACTAAATTTACTTTAAAATATGAGGAATCTGTTTAAAATAATTAAAGATTAAAATATATTTCACAATATATAAGGGTCGGGTGCATAGTAATTCACAATTTAGGGGAAATATTTTTAAAAAATACACCGGTTAGATAAATGCTGTATATTTTTACATTACATAAAATACATGACATTTACATTGACATTGGCAGTGATATTAAAATCATTTACATTGTATTTATTTCCTAATACATGCACAAAATTTTTGCAATTTTTAAGATTTTGTATTAATAAAAATACTATTTCCTACAAAACAGAGAGATATTTTAGAGGGATATCCGCATATTTAAAAACTCTACATTCAAAAAACATTTTTCCGGTATTTCTAGAGTAAAACTTTTGATGAAACAAATCTTTTATTTTGTTTTAAAACTAGATTTTGCAAACAATTGAGTCTCGAGCCTCAGTCTCGAGCCTCAGATAGTTTTGTCTTTGTCTCTACTCTTTCGGCACTTAAGTTTTGATAAAATATTATTGAATATAGAAAATAAAATTGTTTTATTAATCTTATTAATGGATAAAATATTTTAAAACAATTTTAACTTTAAAATGGCTTTTAGACGCTCATTCAATTATTTAATTATAATTTTAGATTTTGACCTTAAATTGTGAAATTGTCACCTCATTGCAATCTATGTATTTATAATTATTTAAAATTTAATAATTTACAAATACAGTAATACCTCGATATAGTGAAATGAATGCCAGTTACATATATTTGTATCATAATCGAAAATAAAATATTTTAAATAAAAAAGCCTTACCTTAAGACCTGTATTATATTTTGGTTTTAATATATTTTAAATTAAGTAATTAAAAAAATTTATTAAAAATTTATTTACCGATTATTTTTAGTTTTACTGTCAATAAGACTAAGCTCTAACCCAACTCAATACTATAGATCAAAGGTTCTCAAATGATGGGTCGCGACCCAAAAGTTGGTCGCAAATCAATTTTGTTTAGCATTATGTTCTATGGAATAATTAAAATTTTAGTAAAAATCCCTTAGAAGGTGGATCGCGACTAGCTCTGCGGTTCATCTGCGACACTATGACAATGATCCCTCTTTGACTGTAGTATATTTTAGTGCTAAAAAGTGCACTACAGGTACATGTTTGAAGACGTGACCGATTAACTTTGCATTTTAGAAAAGCACAAAAATATACTACAGTAACAACTAATGCCCTCTCAAATCAGAATTATCGGCACTTATGAACCGAAGAGCTGGTCGCGACCAAAAAAGTTTGAGAACCACTGCTATAGATTCTCTAATCAACCTCTATATTGAATTCATTTTAATTCCGGTATATAAAAGCAAACTCAAAATAATCTCAACAATAATTATTTCATTATTTATTATATAATACAAATACATTAAAAATTATGAAGAAGTCTCTATTATTGCTGGCCTTTTATATTTTTATAACAGGTATTATTTTTTGTTATTAAAAAATAGATATAAACACAATTTTTTTAATAATTTAATTGATTTGACATTAAATTCTTTTCTATTATCTAAACTAAGGTTATATAATAGTGGAGGTCATGAGCGCATCAGAACCTCCACCTAAACGAAGATATCGTCCCTATCCGATAGCAGGCATATATCCAGTTATGTTTCGATGAACTTTTTGTTGGCCAACGCATTCGTTATTGAGTATAATTATTAAAGTTTATTGGATTTTTAAAAATTACACAAAATGTGTGAAAAGTAATAAATTTGAATCAAAAATTTATAAGCAATGAATCTATATATTTATTATTGTTTATGTTTCAATACCAAATATGCAAACCAAATAAACATCCTATAAATTCATATAAGACATAATCTTAAGTAGTTAGGAGTCATACACATAGTACGTACGCAGTTTTTAACTATTTTTAGACCCCTACCCCCTCCCTGTACTCTTTTGCACACTAATACAGTGTAACTCAAATTTAATAAAATAAAATTTAAATATTTACTTTTGATATATTTTAATCTTATATATTATTACTAAAAATAATATTAATGGGTTTTGTTTAGACACTAAATAAATAACTTTACGAAATATAATACTTCTATAATTACAATCTTTTTGTTATTTACAGCTTAGAAATTAATGCAGATTTCTAAGAGTTCTTTTCATTAGTATAATAAATGTTAAAATTTATCAAAAAAATATCTAATTTATTCAACTTTATAATGATTATAATTCCAGTGGTTCTAATTCTAATTTTTAGTCGGAGCTTTATACACTGGCGTAACTACCTATAGGGCTAAGGGGGCTATAGCCCCCTCCCCCCAGAAATTTTTCTTAATTTAAGAAAATTTAAGTGTAGGTCCGTGGCAATTTTATAAAAAATTGGCATATATTTTCTATTTTTCCTATGCTTAGCCCCCCCCCAATCAAAATTTCTAGGTACGCCACTAGCTTTATAGTGGGAAAATAGAAGATTTGCTTATTTTAATAATTCATACAAAGAGTACCAGCACCTAAATTGGTATTTTAAAACCGTTTTTAAAATATTAAGTTTATATTAAAGCTATTATACTATTATATTATACTATTGTTTAATATTAAGTATTTTAAAAACATATTCGAAATTTAAAAAATATTTATTCAAATATAATCTTTTTCCGAACCAAAATTATTTTTTATGATTAAAACTCATTGTGAGCTTTTTGTGATTTATAGTTTAAAATTTAGTGAGGAATAATCCATTAATTTAGCTTTTTTAACTAAAATCTATTGTTTTCTTCAAAAATCTAAGAAATTTTTTCTCAATATTTCACTTATTTGACTAAATTCTAGAATTAAATAATAACGTCTGACATGTTACCGAAATAACGTCTGGATTATATTTTCGCGAATTATTTGCATATAACATGGATTTCTTTTTAGTAATTTATAATTTATTTTATTACCAGTGTATATGATTAAAGTCTAAATAGTATTTAATAATCTCATTAAACTAGCGGATAAAGTGTTGCAAAACAATGCGATAACTCATGGATCGGATCATCAGTTGTACAAAACTTGATCATAATTTTAAATATTTAGCTGAGAAAAATGGAAATCAAATAGATATCTAATGTTATCAACACAAATATAAATTATAAAAAAATTGAGAAAAATTCAAGTACGAAGGTCCCCCTACCATGGTAAAAATCCAATGGGGAATCTACAAATCAAAGGGGGTGCCAAGGTAAAATTTCAAACCTCAGGGGGGTGGTATACCCACCCCACACACCCCCTTTTTCATGTCTGCCGTGGAGGCGTTATGCAAAGTAGAGCCTGACATCTTCATAGTTTTCATAAACGCAACCGCCCAATAACCACCAGCACTGCGGTTTACAGCTCATAACCGCGGTTGTGGTTATGAAATGTGAGGGTTTAATGCAAAGCAAATTAAGACTGATGTTTGTGTCAACAATAAACTTAATAATATATAATATAACTTATTTTGAAGAACGTAGACATGACTGCATTTTTGAATAACATATTTTTTCAGAAGTAAATTAACCAGATTTGTATATTTTTTATCACTTCTAGTAAATTACATTAACCAAAATAAACATTATCTTAATATAAATATTTAGCTTAATTAAACAGATAAGTACTTGAATACCAATGCATTTCTAATACATAATCAAAATATGCTTAATCTAATACGTAATCGAAGTTATTTACAATGCATAACAGTATTTAAAATCCAAAATTTGAGGTACGATTAAGATTTAGTTTTACTGTGTTATTAATATTATTAAATATTAATGTAAAGTATTCTAAATACAAAAGCTATAAAATGTTCAAATTATGTTTAAAACAACATTTGTAAGTTTTTTTAAATAAAGAAAATAATTACAATTATTATTATTTATTTTGGTTGAATAGTTGCTTATTTGTGTTATTTATATAATTTGGTAAAACTTCAAACTTGTTGAGGTTCAAGTAAATTAATACTCTATTTAATTGTTATTTAAATCTAATAAATAGGACGGCATTAAAATGGGAAACATTTTTCAAAAGCAACAGCTTTTTAAATACTAAGTTTAAGGTTTTCATTAATCGAAAATTCAGCTCAAAAATATGCTTTGAAACCGATGAATACGTAATTAGAAGAATGGAGGAAAAGGACATGAAGGGGGCATTAATTTGCTCGGCTGCTAATGGAATGTTTGAAAGTATTTCTAATATGCAAGCATTTTATGAATACGACCCAAAAGGGTTTTATGTGGCTGTCAGTAAATCTGATCGTGAGTTATCTTAGGAATCATACACATAGTACGTGCACAGTCTTGGAGGGACAGGGGGGCCAATCCTATATGCTTAACATTAGGTATTAGAGTGCAAAAGCGTACAGGGAGGGGGTAGGGGTCTAAAAATTGCCAAAAACTGAGTACGTACTATGTGTGTTACCCCTTAAATAAACTAAAAAACATGACAAATAAAGTTTGTGTGTACTTTACTTTTGTAAGTTTTTTGGTGAAAACTTTATTTTAATTTGAAAAATATATTTCACTGATTTCTGTTTAAATTTTTAGACCGTGTAATAGGTTTTTGTGGTGGAACAGTTACAACACATTCCACGGGATTTTCGGGGCTTCTTAGTGTAGATAAAAATTACCAGAAAAAGGGTATCGGATGGAAATTAAGCCATCTTTGTGCTGAACATATTGGAGCCGTGAATCGCGGCGGTTGTGCTGTACCTAAATATTTGCCTAATTATCAAAAAAACTTTGGTCTTATTGTAATGGATGGCCGTTCAGTGGTTGAATTCCAAGGGATACCAAAAAGTTTAGAAAATCTTAATAATAAATTGAGTGAGAATTTGGTTATCAAACGACTTGAAAAGATCGACAATTTTTTATTACCAAAAGTTATAAGTTATGATTCAAAAGTGCATAAAGAGAATAGAGAAAAGTTATTGCCTTTGATTTTAAACAAAAAAGACACAAATACTGTGATTGTATTTGATGTGAATATGAATCGGGTGTTAGGCTATGGGTGTATTCGACCTAATATTGTAAATCAGGGAATGTTAGGACCTGTTTATGCAGATAATGATGCAATTGCTGAAGCACTGATCGCTCGTTTAATACAATCCTCAGATTTGGCGCAAAAGAATGGCGTATTTTATAACACAACTGATTCACCAGATTCTGGTTTAAAGATTGCGCAAAAACTAGAACTGGTCGAAAAAGAAAGATATCCACTAGTTTTCACTAAGTTTGTGATACCGGTTAACTATCAATTTATTTATTGTGTGCATTCATCAGATTTTTCACTATAATTACATACTTTGTTATGATTTATCATAAAGTGTTATATTATTTACTAATAATATTAAAGATAAGCTAAATATTAATTTTCTTTCATTTTTTAACTGATAAACTCTTATTAATACTATTTGAATAGGGTGACCAGGTCAAAATGATTCCAAAACCTGGGCAGCTTAAAAAATCAAAGGGTAATTTTTTATAAATTTTTATTTTCAGAAAATCATAAAGGGGGGACCAAGCACAGGATTTTTAAAAAAATAACCTAAAACTTGGACAGTCCAGGTTAAAACTGGACGTCTGGCTACCCTATATTTGAATGACTGATTAAATTGATGAAAACAGACACTATTACTATTAACTTACATTTACTATTATCTGTTAATTATTGTACAGTTAATTAAAATAAAAATTTTGGTGTGCTATACATGAAAGTATATATTTTAAATTCTCAGATACATTTGGCTTTGACTGTATGCTTTAAAGGTAAGCAAATCATTAATTTTTCCCATATCTGGCTCCTAACATATAATTATTGGTACGGTACTGCACTGATAACCATTATAATGATAAGTGTTAGATACTTTTTTTATGATAAAGCTTAACATTTATTATAATGATTAAGAAACTCATAGAATTCTATAATAAATTTCAAGCTGTAATAAACGAGTTTTTATGTATGTTCATCAGAAAGTTATTGAGCTTTGAAACGTTATTTTTTAATTTAAATTTTATGAAATAATTAATTAGTTTAATCAGAAGAGTTTATTATTTTAAGAGCAGATAGGGAACGGCGCCATACCACAATAAAAAAATCATCAAACCTGAGCCCGAACTCACTTTTAGCTACTTTTAAGTGTTTGCACATTTATTTTGTAAACTTTTATTCTAATATATTATAAATAATGAACAAAATAGGCTAGACTAGAGCCTAGGCTCACGTCACCCTGAGCATATTTTGAACATTATATATAATGGACAATAAGTTGAGCTCTCACTTTAATTAGAGAAGATATCATTATTAAACTTTAATTTAATTAAATTATACTAAAAAACAAACAGCTGTACAGATATTTAAGTTCATTTTTATAGTGTCTTTTAATAAACTGTTCTAATAAACATTTGGATATACAATGAAATCATTTGTAATTTTTAATCATAAATGATTAATATTTTATTTTCATTCTTCTATTTTTGAGGTTTGAATTTATTTTAATTTACAAATGGCTTTTGGTTTTTCATAAATGTTTCTAATATTTATTTTCTCTACTGGTGTCAAAAGTAACAAAAAACGAGATCTCGTCTCGCGAGATGAGACGAGACTAATTTTGGGGTAAGTTAAGTACACGAGACAAACGTTGTCGAAAGAGTTTATTGAAATACTTTAATAGAGTGTCTATCGATTAAGATGGAGCTGAAAATCACACCGATAACCATAACTAACTTCTAATTAGTGTGCATAGTAATGAATTTTTATTTCCATGCGGTTGAGCAAAGGAAGTCGGATTCGCGCATTGGAATAAATGCCAGCCTCATAATCGAAGGGTCGTGAGTTCGAATCCCAGCCTAGCTGTGATTCTATGATTGCAATATCCCGGCCACATATCCATTGTGTTCGTGCAATCCGTTTTCAAGAAGCATTTACCCTTTGACGAAAAAATAAGTTCATACCCGAATAGATGACCAACCGTCAAGATTTCGTCTGGACTGTCCAGATTTTGGGCTATTTTTAAAAAAATATAGTGCTTGGTCCCCCTTTGAGTTTTTCTAAAAATAAGAATTTATCAAAAATTATCCTTTGGCTCTCCCTTTGATTTTTTAAGGCGTTCAGATTTGGACTCCATAAGACTTGGTCACCCTAATTGTCAACCATTTCATTGATAAACCAATCAATAGAGTGGTTAAACTTAAATATCGAACTATTGAAGATTTGTATGTTATGAGGTACAATCCCTCTTTTATGAAACTAGTTTTCAATGACTACTACATAAAAGTTATATATAAAAAGCTATTTTAAAATTCTTAAGTTATTTTAATATTCAAGTTAATTATTTCTTTAATGAACAATTAAATCGAAAGCAGTCTAATCACTAATATTTTTTTAAGAGGAAGTGTTACTATTAAAGGTGTCAGATGGCGCTGTGGGAGAGATGCCGGACTCATGATTGAAGTGTCGTGAGTTCGAATCCCAGCTTAACTGTGTTTCTTTGATTGCAATGTGTTGACGACATATGCATTGTTTTCGAGCAATCCTTTTTCAGAAGCATTTGAATATTAATTTAATGGATATTACCCCCTTTTCAAAATATTATTTCATAAAACCATCTAGTTTTAAATACCCCTACAATTTTTTTTATACTCATTCTTATCCTAACTTTTAAAACAGAATAATTCAGAAATTTAAGTGCATTTTGTAAAAAAAACTAAAAGTCCATTAGAAACATGTATTATTAAAAATTATGAATTAAGACTCGGCGCGCTCGAGAGTCCGATGTTCGGGTATTTGACATTACTAGGAATAAGAATAGTAATAGGGATAGGAATAGGAATAGAAATTGAATTTAGGAATAGATCCAACACTATTCAAAAGGTAATAGAAACTATTAGTTCTTATTAGTACAAAAAGTTAACTTGAATTTTGTTAGCTTGTGATCACAGCAAAAATTTAATGCTTTAATAGGGTATGTAAATGAAGTCGTTTCTAGAATTAAAATATGTGCTAAATTATAGA
Source organism: Nanhermannia elegantula (assembly GCA_034699485.1). NCBI lineage: Eukaryota > Metazoa > Arthropoda > Arachnida > Sarcoptiformes > Nanhermanniidae > Nanhermannia > Nanhermannia elegantula. Next base: position 11,925 of record JAQGCH010002111.1, read on the forward strand.
AAGTTAATTATAAATTTTGTGGCCTTTCTCATCTTCGTAGAAATTTCAAAAATTAAATGCAAAAATGATGATTTAAAAATTTAAGGAATTGGAAAGAGTTTTGCGCATTCAAATCAATCCAATAAAGAATAATGATATGAATCTAAAATCAGTGCTTCTCAAACTGTGGGTCGCAATTATTTTACTCATTATACTTGGCGTGATTCATGTGCGGTTATGCCAAGCATAATGAGTAAAATAATTGCAACCCTCAGTTTGAGAACCACTGATCTAAAATAATAGGAATAATAACTTTATTACAGTCTTGTATTTTTAGGAGTTATACAGTGTATTTCTTCAACAGTTTATCATAATTGGATTTTGATTAATGTTTATCAATAATTATGTAAAATAAATATTGAAAATATAAAATTTATTAATAGATATTTCAAATGAATTATGTTTTAAATTCTTTGATAAAATTATAATTACTAGAAAAAGTTACCTTTCAATTTTATTCAAATATTTCACATAAATAAGCACATGAGCTGACAATAAATTACTTTGAAATTGAATTTAACTAGTTTTTAATGATTATCTAAAGCTCAAAGAAGTTCATTACTAGCTTTAGCTTGAACTTGAGCTTAGCATTTATTACATTATTCTGAGCTTGAGCTCATATTGAAATTGCCTATATTTATCTAGAGCTGGAACAAGCTTAGCTCAAGCTTAGATCTTCAAAAGCGGCAAATATTAAGATAAAAATTTAGGAAAAATATTAATGGGATGTCTAATTTTCCAACTTTCCATTGAGGGTCTATCAGAGAAGCCCAAAGTATTGAGTCCAGGGTGGGGGATACTATTTTTACAAAAGATTTTACCTTGTACCCCCTTCCAAGGTAAAAATCCAAAAATCGATGGAGGGTGGTCTACATCTCAAAGGGGGAACCAAGGTAAAATTTCGGACCTCAGGGAGAGTGTGATACCCACCTACATCCCCCTTGGGCATCACTAATCTATACCGCCGCTACAACCCCCTCTCTGACGAACCTTGATTATGACTATTATTTAATTCATTCGAATTTTAATTTTTGATAATAATTAAAAGTAAATTAAGGATATCTTTGAAATCTTGATATTTATTCTTATAATTAAAACCCGTGCCTGGGCATTAAACATAAAAAGGAGAGTTGTTAAAAATGCTGATTCTCTGTGAAAATGTTTATAATGCTATTTATTAGTGATATTTCCCTTTCAAGTTTTTCATTTCGATTGTATTTCGATTTCGATTTTTAAAAAAGTTTTGCTCTCAATTGTATTTCGAGTGTAGTTAATTTCAATTTTGAGAAACTTTTCATTTCGACTGTATTTCATTTTTAAATAAACGTATAATAGAATTTATTTTTTTTATTTTTAATTAATATATGAATTAATTTTATTTGCAATCAAATATGATTATATATATAGAATATGAATATAGAAAAATATAGGCATTTCTAAAATTAAAAGATTAATAACTTTAGTAAATAGAACTGTAAACTAAATTTTATTAATATTTAAATGTGTTTATATATTAATAAATTGTTAATATTATTGGTCAATGGAATT
>JAQGCH010002112.1:0-13508 GCA_034699485.1 Nanhermannia elegantula
AATTTTGTGAACCCTAATAAGAAACAGTAAATTATTAAATAAATACTTTTGGGTCTTTTTCACCTTATTATTTGAATTCATTCTTTCACGATAGAAACTGGTCACCCTTTATATCACTTCAATATAAGCGCTAATAATAGAGTTAACACTTTTTGCTATTTTTGATTTGAGCGAAAGGCTAGTCTTGCACTCAGAGATTGATGTACTGATATATTTGTAAACAAATATGTTGTTTATTTATGTGAAAGTAGTTGACAGAATTGTCAAACTTTGTTTATTTACATTGTTTCCACTGCTTTTAATTAATGTTTTAATTTCTGCTCACAAATAGCTTTTACTGTATATTTTTTGTGAGTTCAAAAAGTAGGCTTTTATGCATTTAAACAAAGTACCATTGGAGAGGTATAATTCAGATCAATGTTTTTGTGTTTGCAGTATTTCTTAATTTTTTCGCAAATATTTGAATGCCTTCGATATGATTAATGCTAATGTTTCTCATTAAAAATAATTCTATGAAAGTCTAATATAAGTCTTGAAGATATGGAAAACAGTGATTAAAACATGAATTTTTAAACTACTATAATATAATTATAAGATATTTTTGAGCCCAATCCTATATTTAAATAATTAATTGGATAGTAATAGTCAAATATTTAAAAATTGCTTTCATTACAATTTATGCATTTCTGAGAACATTGATTAATGCAATTTTCTTGTGCATTGTTTAGCGTTTCAATTGAACTTACACTAAATTTAATAACATCCGTATTCTGACTTTGATATACATGAATGTCAAAAAAGTTAAACAAAAACATATCCACATTTTTAGTTCATTTATTCTTAGATTGCAAAAGACAACCCGTAAGTTTGGATTAACAAATGTTATTTTCTAAGAATCTTATTTGTTTTGAATTTATTGAAGCACATCCTTATCACTGTCTAAGAATTGCTCATTATTTTTATCCTTGAAAGTGAAAAATCTATAGAATTAATCAAATTTAAAGTTAAAATACATTGAAAGTACATATGTAACACACATAACCTTCACTTCACTAATAATTCTTATATACAGGTATTATACCTGTATTATATTGTAAAAGTATATTAGAAAACAATAAAAAAAATTTAGATTCAGGTAAAATGAAAAGTATATAAAGAGAGAAATATAATTGACTTTTATATTGATTCTTGAAGTGATAGAACTCTTATATTCAATTAAGTTTATATTATCTGTTTTGGCTGTATTTTCAAACTTCCAATAAAATGTTCAAATATATAGTGCTCGCAGTTTTGATCGCCGGTAAGTTTCAATATTCTTTAAAGTACAGTAAATAATATGGTTTTATCTTATTATTCAGGGATTTCTTGTGTACCACAAACAAGAAGAAGAAGCGCTGCTCAAAAACAGTGTACACAACATTCAATCTATGAGGACTGCGTCCAACCTCTATATTCTAAAGGGGGCCCTCACAGACATCTTCCCAATACAACTGAACAAATAACTGCAATTTGCGGACAATTAAAGAAAATCGACACCTGTGTTAAGGAACACAGCAATAAATGTTTAACTCCTACTGAAAAAAGAGCAATTGAAGCGGCTACCGGTGGTATCACTCAATTAGCTAAAAGGATGTGCAGCTCACCCACAGCAATGCAAGGTATTCATCACTATCAATGTCTAGATTTGAAACAAATACTCATTTTATTATTTTGATGCTTAGAATTTGTCAGGAATTCAAAATGCGGTAATGCTGTGATAGGAGACATGAAATCATGTCTTAATGGTTATAAAATGGCACTGTACGGAGCAAAACAAGTAAAGGCCACAGAAAAGTTACCCATTCTTTGCTGGTATGACAGAAAAAACGAAGCCAAACAAAATTAACAAAATATTCAATTTTTTCATTTAAAACATAGCAAATTATATGATTTCCGTGGGTGTGTCAGAAGTGCTTTCCGCAAAGTTGGACCGCAAGTATGCCCCCGACAGTCACTCGCATATTACGCCAAAATTGCAGATGCATTTCAATCAGATGTGTCAGACTTGATGTGCAGTGAATTTAATGAGGGATCTGAGAAATGCTTAAATGTTGTGGTGCCTATCGTTCAACCTTCTGCTGATACCACATCTCTGTTCCGTCCGCTTATTGATGTCATCACAAGTGTATTAGAACAGAGACAACATTAAAGATGAGATTCACAAATCGAATATGAGTCTAATGCGGATTCAATGCAATAAATAAATACACTAATGTTTTATTTCGCTATTTTATTGATTTTTGAAACTTATATTTTTTAAAAATTCTCTTAATTTTAATTTTAAGTAAATTCTGTTTAAGATTATCTTTTGAATAATCACTAATTTGTTATGAATAAAATCTTTAAGCAATACATAATTTAATAATTTATTTGAAATTAATAATTAGAGTTCAGAATTTCAAATATAAAAAATATTTTTTTTGCGATTAAAGATGTTTTGTTTGTTTGTTAATCTACTATTAAAAAAATAGTGTCAGTCTGTCTGTCTGTCTGAGATTCCGCAATAATGTAATAACATTTTTTACAACAATAAGATTGATATTTTTGTAATAAATGTTTTTCAAAAAAAAGTCAAAAGCACTGTAAAGGCTATAACAATGCTTTTTATATATTGGATTTTCAAAAATAATACTCCATGGGTTAATTTCCGTTATTTTTAAGTTATATGAATTGCGTAGCAAAGGGAGCTTCTATTTGTTATTAAAATAATTGCTTCGCAGCTTAGACTATATGTAGCATTGCTTTCTGATAAAAAAAATTAATTTTTTTAGGAAAAAATAGTAAAAAATAATATGATTGGATACTCCTATCAATAATTGTTTAATAAAAATTATATAAAATTGTTTCCTTCAAAAGTAAACCAAATCCTTTCTCAAATGAGCGAACTGAAGGGTAAAGCGTTGCAAATATATGCAACTTATGAGAATCTAATGAGTACCGAGTTCATCAATTCAAAGAGTAATAGAGAAAGAATAGAATATGTTTTTAATAAAGTTAAGACATTACAGGAATTTCGTTAAGACGTTTTCGAGAAAGCGTACAAACATTGGAGTGAACATCAAAAAAGTTTGCAAAAATGCCAGTCCTTCAGAGAGGAGGGCTCACAGTATTTGGAACAAACAGATTATGACAGTGCGGTGTCTTGTTTTACACAAGTTAGTGTTCACTTATTTGTTAATAATTGGTTTATTAGATTTTATTCGATATATTATTTGATTTAATCAAAAATATTTACAAATATTTAGCTTTAAATACAATTTGTTTTGCTATATATGTCAACGATATTTTCAATAATATTGAATAAGTATTCAATCAGAACAAAGCTTTAAATGTTTCAATAATTATAATATTTGCTTAAAGTTTTCATTTTTTGCTCATTTAAAGGCAATACTGAGCACTCCGTTTCTTTCTGAAGTGAACCAAAGCAATGAACTGTGTTTTGCTTATGCGTCAAGAAGTGGGACACTCTTTCTCAATGAAAACTATGAAATCGCTGTGTTCGATGTAAACGTGAGATAGAATTGTTTAAAGAACCCAAACATGTGGTCGAAGATAACTTAGAAAATGTGACGGCGCAGGATTTGCTGGATTTGAGGCAATCGATTATCGACAATAATTATGGCGATATCAGTGATGAGGAGATTGGTTCAGAAAAAGGGATAATTTCTTTATGCATCAGAATCTTGAAATAGTTTACACACCAGAAAAAGGTCGTCATATGATTGCAAAACAGTTTATACCAAAAGATACGGTTATATTATATGAAAAGCCATATAATATTACTTTGATTAAGAAATACATCTTTTCTTATTGCAGTAACTGTTATAAAAAACATCGGATACAAAATATGGCCGTGTGAGGGGTGTCACGAAGTAGTCTTTTGCGATCAACAGTGCGCTAAAGAGGCTATGGATCAGTTCCATAGTTACGAGTGTGGTATCACAGGAATGCTTTTCGATTTGGGCTTTGCTTTTAAACAGGTGTTCAATATATTCTCAAAATTTGGATGTTTTAATGTATGTGAAAATGTGAAAAAACTGTAGCCAAACAGGGATTCGATATAAGAGAGTATATAAACAGTGATAGACATCATGATTCTTGGCAGGCGTAAGATATATGCTGACAAAATGATTCATTTGAAGGCATTAATGACTTTAGTGCATCACAACACAGAATATGACAATAAAGCGAATCTTTATCACACTTTTATGGCTATTGAAGCGGTAATTCTTCTTAATCTTAAGAAAGCTCTAGAAATTGGTGTTATCGATCATTTCTATTCATTCCTCAGGATTACAGATATTTTCATTGTTAATATTCGCAGAATATTGTGCAATGTTTTTGGTTCATATGAAACCGAAGAGAATCGAATTCAATTGGCGACCAGTCTCTGCTTTGTGGCCGCTTTAATAAACCACAGCTGTTATCCTAACACTAAATGGGGTTTTGATAATACATTCATTAGGTTAACAACAATCAGAAATATTAATAGGGACGAAGAAATGAATGTTAGTTATGGACCTCTTTATATCGAACCATTCAAAGAAAGACAACTAGAATTGAAAAGTCACTACTTTTTTACGTGTATGTGCAGGTATTGTGCCTCAGTTTCAAAATCAGTTCCAGCTCTTCAATGTCTCAGTAGTAGCGCTTCCAATCATCCCGGAATGACCGGGACATTACCTGAATAGGCCTCTGTGCTCCAGCCGAAGAAAGGGGTTTTTCTTTGACATACAAAAGTTTCTAAATAGAGTATATGTTAATTTTGGAGAACTAGTTATAGAATTTATTAAAAACTTATCAAAATTGAACTTATATGAAAAATATGATTGAATGTATCTTAAGCTGTTAAACGTGAATTATTTACAATATTTATAAGTGCGAACTATTTAAACTATTCTAAATAAATACAGTACTTCAGGATAAAAATGTTTAAAAAGTAATCTCAAAATTTTTTATCAACTTAAAATAAGTAAATAAACCTGAATAAATCTATCATTAAATCATCTATCTATCTATTATACGGCACTACTAAAAGTCCCCGAATGACAATATTAATAAAATCAAAACGGAATAAAAAAACTATAAATGTTTAAATTAAACTATTAAAAGAGAAAAGCAGTTCATTTCAGCCAAATTTCAGTATATTTTTTTCTTTCTCTTCACTCTCATTTCTAAGACATGTGTAATAGTGGTATATTTAATATACAACTTATTTCTAACTTTTAAACGAATGTTAAGGATAGCGATAATGTGTTAGATTTAAGTAAAATTATTATTTCAGAAAAAATAAACTATGGTTAATTTTAAATGTTTAGAAAATTTACATAACAAAATCATCCAATAAGAAGCATTTCAATTAAAAATTTTTACTTAATACTTGATTCTACACTTCATCACTTAATACACCTAATATTGCAATTATAATTTCTAAACAGCGATTTATTGTCTCCTCTTCAAAATGTTAATAATAAAAGTGCTCCACCAGTAATTACTATTTAAAAAATTTGGTCCGCGGGATAAGCGAGTTATTCACCCCTGCTGTAGAACACTGATTCTCAAACTGCTTTTTGAGATTCAATAGTGATCCGCAGAGTTCAAAATTTTTAATATTAAGTTTTATGAGAATCACATGTTTATCTATATGCAAGTGGTCCGCGAGGCAAAAAAGTTTGAGAACTACCGCAGCTGTAGAATAAGTGGTAACTCTCTGTCAAGAGAACCTTTATAATCAGTAAAAGAGATAAAACTTGTGATAAAATTGTTTGAACTGTTAATTCAAAAGAAAATCTTTGTGTCAAACATTTTAAACACTTTTATTACACGCAATAAATTATCATTAAATGGATTTGTGTTTCAGTAAATCAGTCAATCATTTAATCACAAGAAATCTAAATAAAGTTTTTTATAAGAAAAAAGTCATTCAATGGAAACATTTTTGACTTATATGTTGTTTTCAGTTATTGTAAAAATGAGTGAAAAAACTATTCCGACGGCTCCTTCAATATATACAGCTATGTATCCGCCGGAAATTCCGATTGTAACACAACCGGAAACACAACTCGATAACTGGCAACAAAGCAATGACGGGTCACCACAAGTGGTCATATATTACGCGCCGAATTACATGATAACAACTAATAACCAATTCTTTAACTGTTTTAAAAAGTAATGAAAACAAAATTTTTTTAAAATACTTTTCAATAATTATTTCTGTTTCAGTTGTTGTAAGAATTGCTGTGAAAGTATGTGTCGTAACTGTTGTCTCGATTGCACCATAATATACACTTTGTTTGGTAATAACAATGTTCACCATGCTCAATACGATAAATTGAGGCAAACAATCACCCTTTAGAAATAAATATGATGTAAACTGTAATTTTGTGTTCAAATCAGTCAAAAATACTCACAAAGTTTTAATATTATTTAACTTTTTTTTTCTATAAATTGGCAGAAATTGTGTTAAAAAACACTTTACTCTTAACAAAGTTATGTAAAAAATTCTTTTATAACAAAAGCAAAAGTAAAAATAATGATAATATTGCAACAATTTGTTTATTCGTTAATAAATTTATCACAAAAACTAGTTTTATTTGTTATTACAAATATTATCCTTTTTTAATTAATATAACAAAAAATTGGTCTGTTTTCATATGATTTCTTATCAAATCTTATGGTCTGTTATCAATATTTACATCATATGAACAGTATTTTCAAAATAATACTTCTACAAGAGTTGACTCTCCACTATCTTTGATTATCTTTTCCCTTTTGCAGGTTGCAAAGTTGCAGTGCACCGCAACATTTCTTCCACTGGATATTTTATTTTTGGTATTTTAAGGATTAAAGAATAGTAAAAACTACCCAAAACGCTCAAAACATGTGTGAAATGACGAAATCTATTGCGCAAATTAACGTAAAGTGCGATATTAGATTTTTAGGTTTTTTGGGCATAATTTTTGGGAATCTAATATAAGCCCAGGGCTTCTATTTTTTCATTTTTTATTATAAAATTATATAATTTTTAATAAAATCTAATTAATAATGCTTTAAAAATCAGGTTCAGTATCACTTAACTCTTGCCTAACTTAACTGTAAGCCTGAGCTTTAATTTTCAACAAAATCTGAAGCTGAGCTTAAGCAAAATCTAGTCTGAGCATTTTAAAGCCATTATTTAAAAGAAAAAATTCAATAAAATTAAAGAAATTCATAAAATCTTATTATTAGCTGTAATTTATTTATAATATTACTGATAAGAATAAAAAATTTTCCAAAATTTTTGTTTAGCTTTTCTTTCAAAAATAAATCTTAATAAAAGCCCATCTTCCTATTATAAGCCCATGGGTTTCTATAGGGAGTGGGCTTTAATATCGCACTTTCCGGTAGGTCTTAAATATGTTTTTATTTCGTTTCATTTATATAACAAAATTCTCTAATTCTTATTTGTGTTGTGTTTTATTTGGTTTATTTTGTTTAATGAAATTTGCGGGTTCACTAATAATAACCCTTATAAAAGAGATGAGGCAAACATTTATTGTAGGGCATAAGTGGTATCAGTTTTTAGCTTTAATCATAACGTTAAGGTCTTAAGATTATTGAATAAAATTTATTAACTTATATTGTATTTGTTTTTCGCTATGTTTAATATTGATATTTTGATAATCTTTGAAAGTATTAAAAAAGTTTAATTTGGAACTTCCTAATAATGAAATTCTGAAGATATTTTGCTTTTACCCTTAGATGGCACTTAAGTGCTCCTAGAGAAGCCAATATTTCATCGAAGAAAAATTAAATGATTTGAAAAAATTCTCCAATTATTGATCTTTATTTGAAACAAATTTCATTTAAAAATATTCATTAATTTTTGTTCAAAAGATGTTTAAAATTTTCGTCCTTTCTGTTACACCCGTTACAAACATAGGTTAATGAAAATGCATATAAACTTAATACTAAAAGTTTGTGAACTGATGAACGGTAAATACATCAAAACTATTACAATCACTCACATCAGAAGTGGCAGTATTTCACTGGTCACACATATTCTCTCCTTAAGTACACACAAACTGAAATCAGGAACTATTCATATGTTTATTACGCTTTTCTTAAATACCTTTTATACTCATTGCTTAAAAATAGAAATTCAAAACACAAACCATTTTTGTATTTATTGGTTTTGGAGAATAATTATGGAGTAAATGATCTCAAAGAGAATGTTTGGTTATTATCAAAATTGGGTTAACTATAGAAAACTGGTTTAATATCTATTTTGAATTAAACATAATTAGTCTGATTTGCAAAACATGATTTCATTCAAAATAATTTTATTGTTTCTTATGATTGAATCCATTTTTTAAAATGTTTATCAATCAATACTTTTAAATAATTAAATAAATTATAATTAATTTGCAATAAAATTGTTATTATTTTCCGCCATTTCTTATAATATATAAATTAATAATTGAAATGAAAATAACTTACTTTTGTAGACATTAATTATTATATTAATTATAAACAAATATTCGATTACATTAAATGAAAACATATTTCAAACAATTTCAAAAATGGTTACAAACAAAAAGTGACTGAATTGCGATCCAATGATAGAAGTCGTAACAGTTAAGCCTAATGTGCAGCGAATTAAAAAGGAAACGCTCATTGGTTTGGGAAATTCTATGGACTGCCTCTATGTTTATACCACAACATATTTGACGTACTTCTAGTCCTCATCTATTGCATGGAAAGTACGAGACAAAGACCTGTATCTTATAAGAGGTGTAGAGGTGTAGAGGTGTAGAGGTGTTCACTGAAATAAGAACAAAAACAAACTGTTGAACCAATGAAAACACATAACACAAACTCAAACTTTTAAGGCCCATTTCGCCAAATGAGGGTTAGGCCTCTCTTTAAATCCAATCCTTATTTGAATCTTCTTTGGAACGGATTGAGGATTGAAATGGAGCTTAAAATGAAGCTTAAAATGAAGCGGATTGAAAAGCAGGATTGAATCCTCATTTTGAAACGACTCCCTCTGCACCTGAAAGTTGTATTGAGAGAGGTGTGAAACTAATGGTCACTAAAATATATCTAATTTAATCCTTATTCATATTTGACGTCCAACGCAAACAGGATTGGATTGAATCCCTATTTTCAATGGAATCCGATCGGTTGGCGAACAGGCCTTTATAAGTTATAATATTCAAAGCATTGCAACACATGTTAATTGTCGACAAATCGGTAATTATTTTGTTTATTATTTATTTGCGATTTATTAAAAATTTATTTTTAAATACAGAGAATTTGAAGAAAAAGAGAAAACAATTGTTAACAAAAATGAGACTAATTTTGAACTAATGAAAGACTCGAATGACACTCACGCGGAACACGTACTCAAGACAAATAATCTGTGCGGAGCTTTTCGTATATTTCATAAACGTATATTCCATGGATTAATATGAGAGTTATATTTAATTTATTAAGTTGCGAAACAACGGGGAATGCGAGTTACATATAATTAAGTAAATCAATAGTATTTACGTGCGAACCAATTTGAAAACTGGGAACACCATTAAAAAAATCCCAATTTTTGGGAGTAATTCCCTGGGATGGGAGCCTATTCCAGAAGTAAGGGAACGGCAATTTTTTTAAAAACGCTGTATATTTATTGAAATTTTTCTTTCATCGTTAGACAGTTAATGACTTGCCGACTGTAGCCATCAAAATGATATAAAGAAATATATAATGAATGTTGGAATATTGGTGTCATAACAAAACTTAATACGCACTCCTACGCTTTCATATAAGCTCTAATAAGTATGTACTCCTGACTGTACCCCTCCCCCTCAGAAAAACAAGCGTAGCATGTAATTAAATTTAATTAGTGGTGATTATTCAGTGCCAAATCTGTACTAAAATAAAGTCCACAAATAAGCCATGAATAGGCAAATTCAGTAAATTTATCTTAAATTAAAAGACAACACAAGTCAAATGGTATACCGTGGAGTACATTTTTGGGGCAATTTGCTTAAGAAAAAATAAGGATTTTTATGCAAAAGCCTTCCCTATGATTGCATGCGCTTTTTACTGACCTCCCTCCCCCTACAGTGCGTACGTACTTAATGGTTCTCGCGTCATAACGAACAATATAAAGCTCTTTCAACAATAAAATTTTGACCACTTTATAATAAGCTTCATTTAGCGAAGTTTTACTGTATCGATTTGTATAAAAATTCTATAAAATAAACTTTTGATAATATTTTGCAAAAATTATAGTATTATAAACAAATTCGTTATAAACGTATACATTTTATATTATAGGTTTCTGAGACTTCGTTCGTTAAAAGCGAGTTTTCGGTATAGGTGAGTTCGTTATAAACGATCATTTTATAAAGTAATCTAACCCGCCGGTGCTCGGGGCGAACGTTTTGCTTCGTTATAAGCGGGTATTCGTTATAACCGAGTTCGTTATAAATGGGTTAGAGTGTAGTTATATTAAAAATGCAATTAAAATGTAACAAAATGGTTGCTGATATTTTTTTGTTTTGATTAAAAATTTTATATCAAAGTTTATATGATGTTTTCAACGCCTCCAATCACATTTGCAGTAATTTATATAAACATAGTTTTAAAATTTTACCCTATTTTATGATTTGAAAAACTCAGTTGTAAAATATTTTTTATAGTGTATTTTTGGTTTATATAATAAAAAAATTATTTTTTAAATAGCCCCTTCAATGTATATATTTTTGGAAACCACACTTTGAGCTAAATTCATATATATAATGCATTTGATTATAGCTTTTGTCCACTTATATGTACTTTTGTGTTTCATATTTGACCTGCAATAACTCATGCCACAGGTCAAAAAGGAAAATGTTCCCTTCCTAAAAACTCCCTCACACTATTATCTAGCTGTATGTCAAATGTGGTGTCAATTAAGCTGGGCCCAATAATTAAAAAAATTTTCAGTTTAACTTTTGTCCATAGACCTAACGTTAAAGAAAATTACAAATAAATTATTATCGCGAGACTGTACGCATCAAAAATTTTAATACGATAGCATCGAATGTGTCACCACATTTACTAATTTTTAAGACCCTAATATTGCCCCGCCCACTCACAATGTGTTATCAGTCCTTTAGATTAGGTTCTATTGATTCTCACCTGTCTGTTAAAGCAATCACTTTATTAAATTGAATTATGCTTTAATATAAAGATCTAATCAAATGAAACTCAACACACTTTAAGTGTTAGCATTAACTGTTGTGTTACGCACAGAGAGTCAAAAGCTAACAAAGCAATGAAATGGAGTAAAAATATAACTTTAATAGATTTAATTCGAGTCAATAATTCAATAATTTTGTTGCAATCCATTCAATCAATTTTTATCTTACAATTTAGAAAACTTGTGATAATAGTGATATAAAATTACAAAATTTTATAATTCATTTTATAATAACGTTGAAAGCAATTATGTATAGAATATATATACGAGTAGTTTATTTGTGAAATATAATTCACAATTATCATTGTATGGGTAAGTATTGGCGATGCAGAGTATGGGTGTTTTCCAAATTCTTGTATTTATTTTGCATAAAATATAAACCAAATGTTTTGAGATTTAGTTTCAGTGACATATTATATATTTGGGTTATGAATAATAGTTATTTTTTTATCAAATTGTATTTACATTATTCCTACAATTTTGTAAAGCGTTCTCATAAATGGAATCACAGTTTTATTTGTATTTTCTTTTATTTAACAATTTTGAAAAAATATTAGTTTTATGAAAAGCATTCTATAATATTAAATGAAATGCAATTTAATTGTTCTGAAGTTCAGTTATTTATTAAAATATAGCTTAATCTTTATGAGTAAGACTCATATATAATATAACATTACAATAATTAATTCAAAATAATATGGATTTCACATAATTTCAAGTAAATTATGTGTTAATTCACTGCAACTTTACATAAGATATTTTCTTTAGAGATGTAATGAAATAATTACTATTAAAATGATAGCAAAAATTATTTTGTCAATTATTAGAATTAATATTTTAAAAGAATTATCAGTTTTAATGTTTCTTCTCTGAGTGTCGTCTTCATGAGTCAGGTGAAGAGCAGTATCGCTATCACTGCTGTACAACAGGATATGACTGGCAGGCGCTGTAATTCTAGTAACTATTTGTGGTAAATCGATCTTCAAATTAAGTAAATTATATGCAATCGTCGTCCAAATAAGTGTTAACCCAATTGTTAAAATTGTTTGACTTATATAACGAACTAATTAATCAAATTAAGGGAAATATTGAAAACCAAACATTATTTTATCAATAAAAATGACGAAGTGCTTACTCGCAAATGGAAGACCGACTGAAGCAAATCCTAACTTTGAGCCCAAATATAGTAAAATGATTGTTAGCATTAATAAACTGATACCACTCATCAAAAACCTTATATACGAACGGATTTGAAACCAGAACATAAGCAAATTTAATATCATAGCTGTTGTCACCGGTAAGAAAACTGTGTAATGATATAAAGTTGTTTTTCTCTTAAGACCCAAATAAAAAGTCACATCAGGATAAGGCTCAGGACAACATTCATAAAATTTTTCTTTTCTGACAGCATTAGTGTATGTGATATCCCATTCGGGATTAGGCCAGTAGTCGTCCAATGACAGACGGGATCCTAATTGTATAAAAAAATAATTCACTTAATAGTATTTTATTATTTATTATTAAGCTTTGATATACTGTTAGTCAAATTAATAGCCAGTCCGTCGTGAGTCCAAGAGCCGAATTTGAGAAAGCATAGCTGTTCATCGTATGGCCATTTTGTGAGGTCTATATTGCAAAGAGATCTGAGAGTGACCGGTGGCACCCAAAGCACAATTCCACTTGAAAATAACAACACATTAGTTTTAATCATATTGTCTTTCATAGTGATATAATCCGCTGCATTGTATAGCATTATATCAGGTTTAAAAACCTCTTCTGGAGAAACTCTGATTACATCAATTCCACCGTAATTTTGAGGATTCCATGTTAAGTGTTGGTCTTGCCTTTAATATAACTCTCATTATTACTATTTATACAGTATTTCAATTTATTTTAAGCAATATTTGCATAATTACAGAAATCATTAATTTTAATAAGAAATTAGTTCATAAGAATTTTTCATAAGCGATATCAAAAGTATTTCAATATTAAATACTTTAATAACTGAGCAAATATTAAACTCAATTCAAAGTTTCAGTACATATATATAATACAAACCACATGAATAAAAGCCAACCTTCTGTTGATAGAATATGTGTTGTCACGTCCTTTAATAAAATGTTTATAAGATAATTACTATTTTTATTCAATTCGTTTCACAATTTAATATTCATTTAATTCATACCAAACTTAAAATGTTGATTAAATTGTAGTCCAATTCAACGTTTAACGTGTGACTAAAATTTTT
>JAQGCH010002113.1:0-13501 GCA_034699485.1 Nanhermannia elegantula
AGAGTTTTCTGAACTTTTAGATCCCTACCAGGGTTCTCATGATGATGACCATAAGCTATATTTCTTATGTAACTCAATTTATGTTTTCCTTGAGCTCAAAATATTTATATCTAAACTTTGAGTTTAGTATTTTGCACTGTTGTGCGCTTTCGCGCATAAGAAGTCTACATAAATATTCCAAAGTGTTGCCCAACCTATTGTTTTAAACGATGTGACAATTTAATTGATTAAATAAAATATTATATATTTGCAGCACAATTAAGACGTTTAATTTGCTTAACTTGAGATTAGAATAATGCACTTTTAATTGTTATATATAGTAAATAAATGCTAATTAAAAATATCCAACAATTTATAACATATTATTAGTCAAAAATATTGTATTAAACAACACTCACTCTTAATATCATTTGTAATTAAGTTGACTGAACTTTGATACTATTATATTATAGGCAATAATTGCAATAATTATTATACCTTATTATGAGATAAAAGATAATTTATTTAACTGGCGGTTACTAAAGGTTACAAATTGAGTTACCGACCACTGTTTTATATTGCATGCTATAAAATAATTAATGCTAATAATTTCAGGAATCTTAAGCTTAACATGAAATGCGATGCAATTTTGAGAAATGAGTATTTTTATATATTTTTTGATTAAAGTAAAAAATTCACGAGAATTGATTAGAAAAAATTTTTATTTCAAAAGCATTGAAAAGAACCTTTAAAAACAACCATAAATTGATTAAATAAAAAACGCAAAATTGGTTAACTTTTAAAATGTTGAACAGTCAGAAATTAGTAACTTTCACTTTTTGTGATAGTTGTAAAGCTTTAAGCATCACTCCAATGGTGAAAATCCATCCGTAAAGTAAGGCCAATGCTATGATGTCTGCAATGACTAATTCAAATTTCATGAAATTTTGCCAAATCTGGACTCGAAATGCAATTCTAATAAAATTGCACAATAATGTAATAAAACCGGTGCCTAAGGCAACAAAATATAACTTGACCTTTGGGAGCATAATATTGATTAGCAGAGAATAAATAGGCAAAAATATATTGATTATGTTGACAAATATAAAAAATACTATTAGTTCAGTATTGATAGCTTCGTTATTTTCTTCCAAATAACGGTCCCCATTCAGCGTTTGAATGCAACAAATTAGTTTAATAATTGAAATTATTATGACTGCGAAACAAATCACATAATGGATCGCATCGAAGGATAATTTCTCGGATAATAATAATTCTGAAGGAGTTATATAATCATTAACGCGATAATTATTTACTCTTAATTTGGCGATATTTATAACTTCTTGCCTGTACTTTACAGAAGACATAATTAATATTTATTACTTTAACTGTTTCTCATTAAAACACTACTGTATATGAATCAGTTGAAACACTTTGAGCTTATGTCTTAAGTAAATTTGGTGATCGCATTATATACTTGTATGATATTAGAAATCCCACACTCAGCCCATCAAAAAACTACTGACGTTTAACAATAAAATAATAAACATAAAGATAAGTGAATTAAATAAAAGCAAAGTTTGATAAAACAATAAAGCTAAATTTGATTATTTGAGCTTTATTACAAAAAATTGAAATCCTATTATGTAATACTGCTCAGGACTATTTGTTCAGCATTGTTTCTCAGCAATTGTTGAACACTCAATTATTCCCAAATGCAGATTTGCAATGTATGCTCATTTTTGTGGTCATATTTCTGCAAAAGCATTTATTTGCTGTTAAAAACAAGAAGAGAAATATTTTTTATCTCTCATTTTATACCTTTACTTAATCAATAAAAAACTGATAGAAAAAAGTGCCATAAATTATTAACAAGTACCTGTAGGTGTATGTTTGTGATTATGAATAGCTTAACAAAAAAACATCACATTAGAATAGTTTCAAAATAGATGCCGTATCATTTGAGCAAATTATTATTATAATGGTTATGAGCTGAGGACTCACTTTTTCTGGAAAATTTCATAAGATTTGTTCGTCAAAATTGCTATTAAATTAAAAATTGTGCAAATTTTAATTGAAAACTTTGTTTCAATTTACTATATAAAGTGAAAATGAGAATAACATTTATTAAAGTTAATGTAATGCAGATCCTGTTCCAATTTTAAGCATAATTAAAATAACTTATGCATAAGTTTTTAATACGCATAGAACTTACTTATTATAGTTTTGAATAAATACAAAAGCAAAATATTTTGAAATACAAATATTAATCAAATTTGAATAGAAATTACCGCTTAATTAGATATAAGTCGTGATTATGAAAATAAATGCATTTCATAGACAACTCATATACTAAGTTAGTAAAGATTGTTTAAAACTTTTAACAAAGTCTTTTATGCTTAAAATATACTTAGAATTAGTTTTGATGCAAAAATATAACTTATTAATGACTAAAGTTTATCATAGAATAACTGCATTGTCAAAAGGTGTTTATGTGTTTTGTGATACACCCAGTCTATTAAGTTATATAATGGAAACTTAAGTAAAAATTTTTTTGAAACCAATATGTTATTGTATAGAAAATTTGCAATGCACGGTGTATGTGACTCTTGTCCTATTTATATAGTAAGAATCAATATTTGGCAATGTTTAAGAGTGAATATTACGTAATTTAACAATAAAACGACAACTAAATGATATAACTTTGATTTATTAATAAATGACAACTCATTTCAAAGTCTTCCCGGGAATCACATACACATCAGATTAGAATAAGTGGTGGGTATGAGTTTGCTGTCCTCCCCAAACATAAAGGAAAAATCATATTAAATATATAAGATTTGTTATAATCAAATAAAATAAATTTAAAATAAGCTTATTTTTGCAGTTGATTCTGAGAATACAGTACTTAATTCATAATGATTTGATAGAAAGTGAACACTTTTGATAAAATAGATCTGTTATTAACTAACAATTCTAATAAAATTTAGAAAAATTTAGTTTTCAAAAACTATTATTTTGTGCCACAAAATTTTCGATCCCTGCTCTTAATTTTCAAAATTGCCACTGTTGGCTCTTCTTCTCCAAGCCTGGTTATGTTCTGTGGTTACTCATTTTCATTATGTTAGAGTGAATCCCAGTTAAAATTTCTTATACTCTAAAAGCTGTTTTGAATAATGCTTTGTAACAACACTAAGTTTAGAAACAAAATGATTGGGTTATTAGATTTGAATTAAATATAAGTTTTTACAATGTCATAACACGTGTCATTCATGTTCAATTCTACTGATCAATTTTGGTATTTAAGTGATAAAATCAAAATTTCTATAATCATTTTGCTTTGTATTTGCTTTGCTTAAAAATAAATAATCATTTTTTCTATGCTTTCTTATTATTTATATTTTAAGTTAATTATGATCAAAATTAATATAATTGTTTCAATATTTTGTTGTATTTTCTGACTATTGCTAAATAAATTATTAGTGAAATTAATTAAAATTAAATAAAATAATTATTAAAATCAGTCATCAATTGCATAAATATCTTCTTTCATTATTTGACTTTAAATATTTAATAATCATATATCTATTGAATAATAAGTTTGTAATACAATTAGAAGTTTTTAGCAGAATCCAAATGGAAGGTGGCTTATTATCTATAAGTAATTTCAATTTTTCAAACTTTATATTGTGTTTACTTTTAATGTATAATTTTTTAAAAATCAAAAAACTATTTTACAATATATTTGCAGTTATAATAGCAATAATGGGTTGGCTGACTATTTCTGTCATTCTCTTTTGGATTAGATATAACCAGAAACAGAAGCAATCAATAGGTAAGAAAAATTTCAAGTTATGTGCAGTACTGCTGTAAATTATAATTAATTACATTGAATTTAATTTTTGGTGACATTTGATTATTTATAAAATAGAATACTCGAGACTTTTGTATATTTGAAAAAGTGATAATGATTTGCATTGAAATGAATATTAGAATGAAATGCAAATCGATAGCTGTATAATAGAAATGTTGGACAAAAAAGAAATGCTTGAGTTCGATTGATTGATGCGAAACTAACGAAACACACAAATTATGCTTTAAAACTGTTATTTACTTACAAATGTATAACATTTATCAGCATAATTGTTGTGTTGAATTTGCTCAACAATTCGAAGATCAAGATTATTATTATTATAAGGGAGTCGGGATAGCTCAGTGCAAAGGTGGTGAGCTCATGATTAAAGGGTTGTGAGTTCAATCCCCGGACACTGGACTTCTTTGACTGTGATATGCCGACCACATGTCTATTGTTTTCGAACAAACCCTAGGCCCGTAGCATGAGCCCACGCCCACACGGGGTAAATCATGTAAAATCTCACTCTAATTCTGGGCAAAGGTGAGATCTCCTGTAAAGGAGTTGGCTCAAGAAGATGTTATGTAAGAATCTCATTATTCAACAGATTAATAAACATCTCATAGATTGAGATAAAAATTTAGTTCTTTTTAAATATTTGAATTTGCATTCATTTATTATTAATATAGGTTATTATGGATACATCAGAGGACATAATAGATCGAGACTTTCACAAGAGAGTCAAATCTCACAATTGTCAACCTCTAGTATTGATACAACACTTACGTGTTTGTCTGACCTCTCAAATCTGACAGGAATTTGCACATTAAGGTTAGACCGACCAACTCTTAGAGAGTTTATCGATTCACCCCCGGAGTACGAGGCATTAAGTTATAATACACTTCCAACATATGGTCAAGCCATCGATAAATTGAAAACTGATTTATACCAAATTGTATAAAACGTGTCAAAATAATTTTTTTTAATAAATTAATTTGTAATCAAATCATTGTAAATAATAAATAATTAAATTTGTATAATTGTCACTCACATGTCAGTTAAATAATAGCTTTAAAACGTGCAGTTTTGTAAAATATTAAATGAAAAGATACAACTTTTAACTTTATTTAAATAATGATTAATAGATTTCTGACTTACACATCATTTCGTTTATATAATAATAAACTTTATTTGAATTCTATAATTAAACTAATGCTAAACAAAATAAAAGTTAGTTTAAAAGTAATTTTAATAAACTTGCGCATAACATATACAATAGCTAACAGAATACCAATATAATAGTTTTGATAATAATCTTTGAATATAAGTTCATTTAGAATGAAAATTTAAAAAAAATCCTTAAAATCTTTGAATAAAAAACTAAAACACTCCTCGAATTGGATCCACAAACTTTGTTAGTGGTCGGACTTTAAGCTCATTACTATAACCATTCTGTTTAGTGAAGTGCCCTTATAATAATGGTAAATATTAATGATTTAACCTGTTAAAAATTTGCTTAATGGTAATCATTAAACTTAACAATAATTACACGGTATTCTGTTAGCTATTGTACCCTACATTGATTGTATCATAGGTATAAATAAAAACTGAAAAGGGTTCAAATGCCTGCTTTTCAGAGTCATTATAGGAAAGTAAAACAGTATTATTTATAACATTAATAAGTTATTTTTAGTACTCATTATTTAAGAGATAGTTCAACTATTTTTTAATCAGTATTTTCACTAAAATTTTTATAATCAGTCATATTAAGTATGAATAGGACTTTTCACTAATAGTTAGTGAAATTATTCTTCATTTTTTATTTGCACGTATTTGTGTTTTATAAGGTCATAGTTTGCCTGATACAAAAATTCTTATATAGAGATTCAATAATTGAATCAGTTTTGGAAGAGCGCCTCTGAGTTTAATTTATTTTCCAAGTTTTTCATAAACGCTATATCTGTTTATGAGAAAAAAGTTGTCAAAGCCATAGTCTAATAGTTTGAACCTTTATTTACTATTCAAAATACAGTGAAAATGGGTTTCTATTATCTAAAAGTAAAGCAACTAATAGTTGATGATTGGGTTTCACTGAAACCATAACAATCTATTAGTCAAAGATTAAGAGTTTATAAGAATTATTTTTTTGATGATAGTTTCATAAATGAAACCTTTTTGTTATTTATATTTTGGGCACTTCTTATCATAGGTTTTATATGTGAATGAAAGTTCTCACTATTAGACTATGGCTTTGACAACTTTCCTCTCATAAACAGATATAGCGTTTATGAAGAACTTAGAAAATAAACTCAGAGGTACTTCCAATTGCTTTCATGTTAGAATCGATACAATGTAATAGAAAATATTCAAAAGTTTTTAAATAAAAATTAAATGATCTATAATTCTCGTTAAAGTTTTTAAAAACCTTAATCTAGTGTTTCTAAGATAGGTATTTTACGTGTAAGTTACTATAGTTAATGGACTCATGTAGTGGCGCAGCATTTCATTGAACAATTGTTGAAAACAAAACAATAATCATTATATAAATTTTATAATAAACATTAAAAAGTCATTTTGCTTTTCTTCTATAAGTAAGTTATTTTCTTAAGTAAACAGTAATAACTATTGATCAGTAATACCCAATAACTTACCGGTATCTGACAACTGTATATCTTAAAAGCATATAAGAATAGTAATTTTCGTTTAGTTCGGTTCACTCAAGTCAGTTAAAATTCTTTCTCGTTTATAAAATACTTTAATAATTGTCTGACTAGTATTCAAGAATAGCAATTAATACCATTATAATGAGTGATGAGATTTTTGATTCAAAAAAACTTTTGCCGTCTAATGAGATCATAAAGGGAGTCGGAAGTCATTTGTATCTTATTGGGCTGTCATCTGTTCCTTTTGGATCTAGAAAAAGGGTCAGATTCTATAATCCAAAATTGATATTTGCTATAAATTGCTTTTTGGTTATGCGATGCATTGTCTCACTCATTCTCTCTGATGATAACAGAAGTCTATTTATAATAATTGGTGATTATTCCTATTTTTATAATGTTCGCTACCATTATAATATAGCGCTCTCGCTGTGTATGTCATTCTTTCAATTATTTCACAAATTATATATTATCGAAATAATAGCAAAAACATTAGACTAACATTTTTAAAGCCATTTCAAATGATGGCCGGTTTGGTTTCACCTCAAAGCATAAATCTTAATAATAGAGAAGAAATACATAAAATGATTTATAAGACAAAAGTTATTATATCCATATCTGAATTGAATTCAAAAATTTTTGTCCCAATCGCCGGATTTCTAGTTTCATTCTTGCCTTACGTTATAAACTGTTCTTTAATTGAAGTAATACTTTTGGGTATTCCTTGGAGTGTATTCTTCACAATTTGCATACATTTTGCTTCAAATATACAGATCTGGCAAATTAGCTATTTCTATATTACTTGTTATTATTTAAAATTGAAGATCAAATACTTGGGTAATAGCAATGGATTTTAAATAAATCAAAAATTTATGGTCAATAAGCATTTTAAATCAATTCATATATTGATGAACTCTATTTTGAATGAAATTAATGAATATAATAGTACTTATTGGTCGAAATATCTATTTTGGAATTGGATTATATTCGGGACAGTTATCAATACTTTAATATATCAGATATTGTTCGGTCAAATGAATCCAATAACAAGATCAGTACTTATATATCCGTTAATTTTAGTCATATTTATCTTCACATTTCAGGCAAATACAGCTTCTTCTTTAGCATTAGAACTCAAGAAATCTCACAGAATTTTGTTTAATATATCTGTATCTCATTCTAAACTAGGATTAACTCCAAAAAATAAAATTAAGGTATTATTAAGTTATTCTATTTTTTCTATTTATGAAAATTGCATTTCTTCTATTTTTAGTGTTAAACAATGATTGAAGGTATTGGCAAAGAAATTGTTGGTTTTAAATGTTGCAAATTATTTATCGTTAGTTATACGCCATTTTTTGAAGTAAGAAATAATTACTTTTATATATAGAAATATAATATATATTATAATTTATTTATTCATCAATTTTATTATAACAGATTCTGATGATAATTACGCTATACTTTCTCAAACTTATAGAAATTTGAAACATAAAACAAATTTAGTAATTCCGCAGTAGTAGTGCTTTAGATAATGTTAAGTAAAGACTATATTTATAATAAACTTCACTGTTGTATAATTACTACGAAACCTATTATAAAATATAAACTTTAAATAATGAGAGAACGAAAGAATATTCTCTATAACAAGTAGAGTTTTGAGCTCTCAATTAGAAATTTCTTTGATTTAGTGTCAAATTCGATGTAATGTTGTTAAGAGAAAGATGTTTATAAAGTTAATTATTAATAAAAATGGGAACAAATTATGCATATTTATATTGAAGTGAATCTAACTTATAGAATATGAGTTACCACTTCTACATCTCATACATCAACACTCATATATCCTTTACAATACTGTCTTGTACTAATGCCTATCATCACTATAACTACTAGCACTATCCTTGAGTACTAACACCTAATACTGACCATTCAGTATGCCCTTAACTTTCTAAAACCCTCTGTTTTTCAGTATTCAGATTTAGTAGCGATTCAGCTTCAAAGAGCACATCTCTTACAATGTGATTATAATTGTTATTTTGTTCGAATAAATAAATGCTTTTAACGTGAATTAATGTGTGACTTATTTATAAAGTAGTGTTGCGTTAACAAAACATAGAAACACTTCAATATAATTTACATAAGTTAAGTGACATTTTTGTTTATATGTCTTGTTTTATTTTGATGATTCATTTAAAATACTTATTTTTAGAATGTGTCAACGTAAAATATTATCTACCCAATAAATTTCTATGGATGGATTGTGTTAAAGAAATATTTTTGAGTTACTGTTAAGATTTGAACATTTTCGCTTATTTGGCTCAATTTTACAAGCATTTTAATCTAAGCTCTTATTGCTTAAAGAATTATACTGCACATGAATACAATAATTTATGTTCGCGCAAGACCTTCTTATTCAGTTTTTTTCAGAAAATTTCTCCGTTTTAATCCTCAAGGTCGTTCGGAAGGGATTCCTTTTCCAATTTTTTTTAACAGAGCTGCATTTATTGCTAAATAGCGTTGTTAAATTTACTAAATTTTCTCCAGAGCACTAAAAGTACTAAATTTGGTCCAAAAACTAAATTTATTGATAGTATAAAATATAAAAATACAGCAAAATGTTAAAATTATACATTTTCATCCTAGAATGTTATGTTCCCCTAATTCTAGTATTATATTAGGGATAATTGAACTCTCAAATATAAAATTGTTTCAAATTATTTGTGTAATAACTAGTATTATATTGAATTGATAGCAATTTTTGAACTCTTTCATTTGTTAATCTAACTTCTATGAAAAATTTACTAAATTTTCTCTGAAGACACTAAATTTAGTGCTAAATTTTTACTAAATTTAGTATTTTGCAACGCTATTGCTAAATAAGTATCACTTTATTTTTATATAGTATTTTATACCAAAATGAATGATAACAGTACCAGAAGGATTCCTTCACCGTTCGAATAACACCTTAAAGCATTTTTTTTCAATGAGCAGGAGATACCCCAACATAGTACTATCGTCGGCAAAAGTATTTTTGAATCGTACAGATTCGCGCTCACGAGTTAGTGTATGTATGCACTCGCGTTCTATGTTTTCTTAATAATATATAGGTTTAAATGATTTTTTGAGCGCAAACTGAAGACCCATCCCATCAACCCTGAAGACCATGTGCCCAAAATTTTTCTTGAATTGACAGTAATTTAATTGTTTGTATTTTGTTTTGCAGTGAATCTGCAGTGAATGAGTTTCTTAATTCTTAAGTTTAATGTTTTTGTCTTACATTTAAACCTATGTAATAAAAAAGACTTTGGTCATTTTTTGTATATAATTGTATGTTTTGGTAAATTATATTTAAGATTTTTAAGCCTAGGTTCTTCATAACATACAACCCATACAACCACTTGAAATTGAGTTTACTTATCTAAATGTAAAGACGCTTTCTTTAACTAAACTTATGTCTATGCTATAGTTTTGCGAAAAATTAGAATCTTTAAAAATAAAATTAGTTTTATTTGCTCTCGAATTTGCGGATAATCCAATCACTCAAATTATATCATAAGTTGCAAAACATGTCTTACGACATGTATTAATAAAAATTTTGTCACCTGTTTATCAGTAATTCTTGCTTATTATTGAGGGTATATTGTATTTTATCCTAAATCCTCTATTATCCTAACCTTTAATACAATACAATTAGGCTTAAATTGTTCTCATTTAAGTATGATATATAAGAACAAAATAAAAATAAAAAAATAGATTTATCTATAGATAACAGTCTCATGACCGGAACCACATGAACTTGAAAGTTAAATATATATTCTATTAAGTGATATTCTCTTTGGGAATCAATATGTCTTTATTTTAATTAAATCCCAAGACTTTTTAACTTACGTCACACAATCAATTGTTATCTGACTAATTATTTTACTATAAAAACAATTTAACAATTATAGTTAGTATTGATTAAGCTCTGTTATAAAGAAAAGATGAAACTTTTAATTTTATTATCGCTATTGAGTATATCATTAGCAGAATTAACTAATTATAAAGAATTCTTAATATTTGCATTAAAAAACAATTATAAAAGTGTTTCAGACTATGCCACTAATAATGGTTTCGAAAATTTTGACCAACAATTTGAAAAATTCAAAGTAAATATTGATTAGTTTGCAAATATATTTAGCTAAATATAACTATTTATTAAGATTGAATTCGGCAAACAATACACTGAAGAAGAAGAAGAGTTAAGAAGATTCAATTTCTTAAGGTCATTACAATTTATAGAAACTCATAATGAACTGTACAGAAATGGTAAAGTTCACAGTGAAGTTGGACTCAACCATTTGGCAGATATGGTAATAAATCTATTATAAGCTTAAAAGTTTAAAATTCAATTAAATTACTTATCAATAGACTGAAGATGAATATATGCCAAAGGAAAGTACAGCTCCTCTTAATTTAAATATGACTCAAATACATGTTCCAGAGGTGAGCCTATACGCCGCTTTACCGGAAAGTTTCGATTGGCGTCTAAGTAATAAAGTGACTCCAGTCAAAAATCAGGGCCAATGTGGCTCGTGCTGGGCCTTTGCCTGCGTGGCCACTATAGAAGCCGGGCATCTCATCAAACATAACCAACCCTTAAGTTTATCAGAACAACAGTTAGTTGACTGTTCGAGTGATACAAAATATATGAACAAAGGCTGCACTTTAGGTTATATAAATCGCGCCTATCAGTACGTATATGATAATGGCGTTGAAATGAATGCTGACTATCCATATCAGGGAACGGTATGATGTCTTTTAAAATATATGTCATCTTAATGTCTTATATAAATTATTTATTTTCTGTTAAATTGATAGCTAAGTACGTGTAAAAACTCAGCTCAAAAATCTCATCTTAAGATCGGTGGATTCCGTCAACTCAATCATCCCGCTTCTGATTTGGATATTATGACTGCAATTCATACCTACGGCCCCGTGTCTGTTAATATTGACGCCTCTGGTAATGACTTCACTTTATATCGGTAGGAATTGATTTTGGTTTTTAAAAAATTTTTTCAAAGTTAATAAAAGGTTTGAATTTTTCTATTACTTGAATCAGTGGCGGAATTATATCTACTGGTAATCATAATTATACTCATTACGTGACAGCTACTGGTTGGGGTTCACAGAATGGGATCAATTATTGGATCATAAAGAATAGTTGGGGCACTCAATGGGGTGAAAGTGGATACGGAAAAATGATTAGAGGACAAGATATTCGAAACTTTAACCAATTTATCTTATTTCCAATTGTTTTGTAAATTATTGTTTAATTATTATTAATATTTTTTAAATATATTCTTCATAAATGTATTAGTTCTAGACATATATAAATGAATGTAATTTCTTGATTCCTATACTATTTTTACATAAGAATAAAAGTTATAAAAAATTTCAAACCATAGTTAATGGTATTCAGCATTTGAGTTATTTTTAAAAGTTTGATTGACGTCACTTTAATTAAATATTTAAATGACAACCACACAATTATTTAATATTTTGCAAGTTTAGTGTTTTTTCTTTCTTTTTAATAATAGTCATTATTATGATTATTAGTGATTGTATTTAACAATATAAAAATCACATAAACATAGCAAAACATTTTCGTTGAGCCAACTCTTTTTCAAGAGATCTCACCTTTAGCTCTGGTTAGAGTACGATTTTTACAGGCGTTACACTTGTCGGCAAAGGGCAAATGCTTCGGGTCAAGGATTGCTCAAAAAAACAGTGGACATGTGGTGAATACATCGCAATCAAAAAAAATTTCGGAACAACAGTTCGGGAAAATGCCGGATAATGGTTCTAATGGGTTTCCCGACACCCAACCCCCAAGTTTTATACATCGCCGGATTTAGCCTAACGAGTCGAGTAGTTAGATACCTAACTTGTCCATTTCCAAAGCTAAACGGAACACTTCGGGTCAAATCCCCAATTTTTTAAAGTTAATTTTCAACCCCGTCCCCCTCTCGAATTGTATAAATCTTTTTTTGTTTCTATGTAATTTTTTACGGAGAATCTGAATCTAGTCTTGTCTTCCGTCATTTTCCGATATAAAATACCAAAAATTTAATTTTAAAATTTGAAACCCCCATTTTGGCGAAGTGGCGCCACCTATGGTCCTGGGGTCACTGGCAAAAAGTTAATTTTTTGACACTACAAGATAGGATGGACAAATATTCTCTAATTCGTTGATAAATTTTCTCACAACAAACAAAAATACATAAAAATTATTTTTAAATTTAAGCGATTTTGCGCTTCAATTTGCTAAAAGATATCAGAATAGAAAAATTATATTGTTTTGAAAATATTTGCAATAAAGTTGTAAATTCATGTATAAATTTTTGGTTTGTTATCCCACGAGATTTAAAAATGTGAATTATTTTCTTATAAATTTAAAGTAATCTATACATAAGAAAGTTAGGGGAAACCGCATATAATCTTATTTTGAATTTGTCGCATTAAAAATTTATTATAAGTAAAGTATATCATGTAATCATTTCAATTCTTTCATTCAAATTTGTGATGTTTTCATCAATACATTCAAATCAATTAATCAAATTAAGAACATTAAGTCACGAAATTTTGTTCCAGATATCAAATATATCACATTTTTTAGAAATCATTTGATATTTCATGAAATGATGTGATCGTGACTTTTATAGAACTTTTAACCATTTTTATTAAGAGATTACAATTCTGTTTTTGTAAAACTATTTTAATGATAACTTTTTATAAACTCATGCATTCAATTAGAATCAGCTATAATTTCAAAATACCGGTAAAGCATTCATTTCAAAGGTTTCAACAAAATATTGGATTTTCAAAAATGTAAGTATTGTTACATTAATCAAAATTTAAACCAACAAAAAATTTATTAAACTTTTTCTATTTAGAATACTTTCGTACAGTTTATAAACGCAATAATTGTTAACCAATTATTTTTCCTAAAACTTGTTTAACAAAC
>JAQGCH010002114.1:0-13499 GCA_034699485.1 Nanhermannia elegantula
TTATGGCGATTCGAGACTCTCCAAGTCGACTGTCATACCTCCCGACTCACTCTTAAAGTTCAGAATCAATTAAGTATTTTGAAGTTCGAGTGGAGTTTCTATATGATTAGCACTAATCCTGAGACACTCTCAAGACATGTCACCATTCCCTTCTTGAGGTTAATCTCTTCTCTCAGGACAGGTATCGATGTCTTGCGCAAAGAAGTCAAGAGTAAAGACAAGCAATTGGAACAAATGGACGCCAATAGTAATCCTGACTCTCATTCCGATAACGATTTGTTTGAAGAGACTTTAGTTCATAAAATGGTTACCAATAGTTCAATGTTTAGCTCTGCAACTGATGACATCTCATCGCTTATTAACCATTTGCTTAACGACAAAATTGTGAATTCTGTTCTCAACCATTTTCAGAACTCAGACAAGACTCAGATAAGCGATACTTCAAACCAATCTTCAGTTATTAACTCTCAAAGTGCGGAAACCAACCAAAAAAGGGGTCAAAACACTAATGAGGTATTCCTTCGAAATGTTTTGCTTTTAATTAATTAATTGTTTTAATAATTGATAGGAAGAGATATCTAAAAGACGAGAAATTGATTCACAGCTCAATTCAGAGGAAACCCGACCGACAACTACGCGTACAAACAAAAAACCAAAATTATAAATAAATAAAATGAAATTTAAATTTTTATAACACTTCACAGACCATTAAACTCATTTATCGTGTATTAACTATTGTTTGATTCATAAAATATTACAACAGACAGACAGAGAGTTTAGTTGAGACATATTTTAAATGTCAGAGACATATAGAAGTGGACCACAAATTGAAATAATGATTAGTTTAAATATTTGATGGTTTTATACTCGTATTTGATAAGGAATAGCAAATGCTCTTTTGCTGTCTTACAGTATTCTTACATTAATCACACTGTAAAATGTCATTATGTTCTATATCTAATGAATTTCATTTCTCTTCATTCAATGTATTGTAACTTATAATTTGATTCATTTATATATTCAATAATATGTCACTTTTATTAATAATTTTAATAAACATTGATCTTTGTGTTGTATCCTATCCTGTAATGTACTGAACAGTACAACAAAAGACGTTAAATATTAAATTATAGACAAAATAGCCGCTAATAATCAAAAAGCTAGTTATAGTCACTTAAAGTCACTTTAGTTGGTGAGCTGTGTGAGAAACCAACAAAAATGAGAACACACTTTGTTAAACATAAACCAAAATTCAAGCGAAATGACTTCGCACCTCATCTCTAATCAAATCAACACAACTTCAACTCAACTCCAGCGTTGCCAACCGTACCGGAATCGATGTCTGTGTCCCGGAATGTCCCGAAAAAATTGAAAAATATGCTAAAAGTCAAGGAATCAAGAGTTGGCACCGCTAACTCCAGCCTCAATACAACAAAATTTGTTTTTAAATGAGGACTCAAACTAGCTATAAGTTTGAATAATAATTTATTCACTTTTTCTTTTCCCAACTTTTTTGGAGCAAATTAACGCTTCAAATGCTATTTACAGGCATTCATCAACAGTGGCTTTTAATAGAGTTGAGAAGATTTGAGTCTTGATCTGATTATAGTTGAGGTGTGAAAACTTTATTTCGGCCATTTCTTGGAAAGCATTTTCACTTACCGTATATCTATTTCAAGTATTTCTAATATAGTTTGTGTCACAGACATGCTGTAACTCACAAACAAATGTAAAATTTGCTCCAAAAAAGTTGTGAAAAGAAAAAGTGAATATAACTAAGATATAATGCCACACAACTTAAAAAATTTATACTTAAAATATAATAACTATAAGTTAGCAAAAAATCAATAGTCACTGATAAATGCCTGAAAATAACATTGGAAACTCTCTCGCCTGACAATCAGACAATTAGAGCAAATGTACATTTTGCTAAAAATTTTATTGTGAATAAGAAAATATTCATTTAAAATAATAACACATATTAACTTACATTCTGTATGAATAGTTACTTAACTTTATAAATGTGTCTCAAATGTGTCTCAAGAGTGTTATTATGGTGTAATTTGAACTCATATTTAACTCTGGATTGAATTATAAAAATAATGGATAATTCATTTTCATTTCTTATGAATTATTTTCAATTTTCGCAGTTATGGTTTTGGCGTAATTAGAATTTTTAAAAATTAATTTTTCCCTTTTTACTTATTTTCTTAAAATTCGTTACAAATTTGAAAAATGACTTGTAATCTGATAATTAAGATTAGAAATGAAAATATTATATGGTTTTTAATTCAAAGTTAGTATAGCTTTAAATACAAGCTTAAAATACTTCAGGCTTTAAATATTAGGCTAAAACTTAGATATAGAGAAAGATTATAATAGTTATGATATTAGCTGTGATACAACCATTATTACAGGTAAATAAAAAGTTATAGATTCAAATAGTCTTAATTGGTATGTATACAGGTATAAACAGTAAAAATTATAGGAAATCATAGTCCCGATCTATTTTAAAAGCTTTAAAAATTGATATTTGATATAAGGATGCATTAACAGCACTTAACTTGAATCTTATTGACAACAATTACATTACTAACATTACAAGTCTCTCTTTTTGTGATTCATAGCAAATTATGGGCATTCCTGACATGAGTTTGAGTAAACTTATCAAGTTTGAGACCACCAGCAATTCTTTAATTCAGTTTAACAATAGTATTGTTGTGCAAACATTGAGTCCGTACATTTGTCTACACTTATTTACCAAACAATTTCCCCTCTCATCGACAAACGTTCCGCTCCAACCATTCACTGTTTTACCAAATAATGCCGAATCCTGTGTTTACCGAAACATATTTGCATAGAAATTCTCTTCTCAGCAAATTATAAGAAACACTTATCAAGATTTATAATCGTTAGATCGCAACGCATTGTAGAATAACATATAAGTATTATCGCTCAAAATGGGAATTTGCAACGGAATTATGGCTGTAATTGAGTGAAAGAGAAATACTAAGAGAAAGGAAAGCAAAAGAAAAGAGATCTTATAAATCAATGAGTGATCACTTTATGATTTTTGGTCCCAAATACAAATTTTTTAAATTTTTTGCTCTCAAACAAAAACCTACCGATGAAATGATGAAATTGACAAAAAATTAAATACTTTAAGCTCAAAATGTTATAAACAGGGACATGACTTTTTCGGAGCAAAAATTAAAACCAAAATTTAAGCATAATTTAAACTTTTAATTTAACTAATATTTAAGTTTCAAGAGTTTAATTGAATTAAACAATTTTTTGCTCAGACACATGATTAAAATTCTTGCATTTTTGATGAATAGATGAATATTTTCTGTGAAGGTGGACTGTGTATTACAATGAGGATCCTGTAAACTAGCTTTTAGTGTAAATGTGTTGCACTAAAACCTAACCTATACTAATAATTTTCAAGTGAAGCAACTAACTTACAGGAGTCACCTTGCTCATCCTGTATTCCATGCTTAAATCTCCTTGGCTTAATTTCTGTGCACTACAGACTCTATCACATAAGCTGTAGTGTTAAAAGTGACCAAAACTGCTAATTAAAACCTTATGTGATTTTGATCTTTTAACTAAGAAAGAACTCTGTTTATTATTATTATCTGTTTGAATATATATGCCATAGAGCTACAGAAAACTAGTTCACATCGGTTCACATAGATATAAAAATATTTAAGATTTTATTCAGAAAATTCTTAAAAACTAAAATTTGCCGAAGCTGTAAATTAATAAAAGGTTATTTTTAATACAAAATTTCTAAAGTCCACCCCCTAGATTATCGAACCGGCAAAGTATAAAGGTTTTGAAGTATAAGCCTTATGAGTTCATCTGACCCTTTACTTCCATTATTGAAAGTAAAACAATTAGATACTGATTAGTGATTATGTTTTTCGGTCATTGTGAAAGTCAGATTCCGCGTTAATATTCGGTCCAAGTCATAGGCCGAAGGATTTTTTGAAAATTCGGTGTTAATATTACTTCACTCTAACTTTTAACACTTCTTTTAAAATTGATTTTAATTAATGAAATCAAATATTGTTTAAATCAGACTTATTGTAAAGCATAAAATGCCTGCACTTTTATATTCATTTAAAATGCTATTTATTATTACATTACATTAACATTGAAGTAAGTTATTTGTGAATTGTTTATATTAAAGCATAATATCTATCAAATTTCCAATTTGACTGAGATTTTTCTATAACATTCTGCGATAAACTTTTAAATTTTCAATATTTTAAATAATAAAGTACAAAATTTCGGTTTATTCGGTGTATATCTATGCTTAGACCAAAAAAACCAATCACTATGTATATCATAAGAATAAATAATAAATTCAGTTAATATGAGGAATGTTTGTAAATTTTGAATTCATTTCCAAGTAATAATCAATTTAATACATATTTACATTAAATTCATTTCCTTAGAATATTTTATGCTTTTTTCTATAATATATTTAAATCCTATTAAATATATAATTAGTATAGTTACAGACCTTACAGACTATGTTCAGATTGGGATAAGACTGGAATCAATATGAGATCTAATTAAAATATTTTTAAACAACGAAATCAAAAAATACTTTTTAATTTATTTTTAAATATTTATATTATTTTATAATTAGGAGAAATTCATTCTCTTGTGATTAACATTCCTTTACTAACAAGTTAGTTAAGACTTGATAGCAAACAACTTTTATTATACAATTTGAAGTGAAACTTGACTTATAATTAAAATTAGAGATAATATAAGCGAGAATTTATGGGGAAAATGCTTGAAATTAGTGTCATTTAAAGACTCTTCTGATTGGAATATAAATGGAGAAACATTTGTAGACTGATCGGAGATAAATAGACGAGTTATCTAAAAGAGCGTCAATTCAAAGGCAGAAATGTTAGATTAATATAAGCGCTCCAATCGATCAAATTCCTCAAAGTTTGTCTTTTTCTTTTCAAATGTCATTCCGTGAAAACTTGTTGTTGAATAAGTCCAGAAAAGTATTTCCAAGCTTTGGAAGCATGAGTACAAACATAATAAACTTTTATACTTTAGGTTTTATGCACTCAGATCTCTGTTTATAACTAAGCTTTTAAGTCTTCATAATAATGAGTACTTTTAAAAATACTTTCAAGTAATAGACAATTGGACAAACATTTTCCAAATATTAATCAATTTATTTTAAAGTTTATTTTGTTTATGTTAGAACTGCCTTAAGTATAAAGATTTTAAATAATTAAAACCATTTCAAGTGTTTAGTACTCATATAGCATAAGACGACAAAAAATGAATTTGATCTGATTGTCATATATATGGAAATAGAAACTTATTATTTTTTAAGTTGCTATAAGAATCAGCAGAAAGTTAACTCATTTGAATGTTTGCTTATCTGCAAAATGTTAAACTTGACATAAGTTTCTCTTTAGTTGAACAAAATATAGGTATTAACACAGAGATGATCACAGTCGAGCATATGTGTATTGATACAAAGTTTCTTTAATTGTCATAATTCATGCATTAAATTATTAGCAACTATTGGACAAAAATTATTTTAAGCATCGAAGTGGCCGTCTATTGTTGAGAATCACTTATACCAAAGTCGTTAGACAGCCATCAAGTGATTTATATGTTATACATGAAGAATGTTGACAATTAGAATATGAGTTTGAGGACAATGGACGTCAACCACAATCAAATTTGAATTTATTGTGTTCCTCAAAATTGCTGAATAAAAATTTGATAAATAAAAAGATGAGACCTTATTATGTCCAACAAAAAAGAAAATATCTCGAAACGAAAGTTTGTTCAGAACAGTGTAAGACAGCTTCAAAATCAAATGCAATCACACGAATCAAACCAATGTTCAGATCAAATACTGATAACTCGAAGTCGAAAACTATTAAAAATAAATTCAATATTATTAATCTTTACCGATAAAAAAGGTTACAATCATGAGTTATGACATTATTTAGAAAAAATTTAAATTTTAAGTTTTGTAAATTAATAGAACTCTAGTAAAATATAATTCAATTTTAATCGATATAAAACTTCATAAAAATATTTTAAAATTAGAGTCCATAGTCCCGGGGTTTCCAAATGGTGAGTCGCGACCAAAAAAGTCTTCAAATAATTTCATTTAAACTTTTTTTAATTATCCTTAAAATGAAAAACAGAAGAGGATGAAAATGTTTCTTTCAATAGTTGCAAAGGGTCTTTGGTTTAGACACAAAGTTTATGCTCATAAGAGCAAAATAAAAGAAGAAAATGAAACCATAAAATAAGTTTTGTAGGAATGGGTCTATAATTTCAAATATTAGTATTACTTCGAGTATTTAGATTTATTACAGTTTAAATACATTAAAAATATTATTATAGCATAATAGGCAGCGAATAACATTTTTTAAGCCTTTTTGATCAATGCATTAAAGCCAAGTTTGGTTTATAAGTTACTTTTGCGGACTCGTTAAGACTGGTGGATACTGCCCTACTGGCCGATAGGTTACCCCGAAGGTATAAGTTTTAAGCAAAACTTAAGTGAAATATATAATAGTTTTTTTCAATTACATAAAAAATTTATTTTGAGAATAAAATACCAATAAAACCCTTTGAGTGAACCACCCATTGATTTGATGATTTGAGAAATAGATGAGAATTAGACCTTGAAGATTGCATTTCCAAAGTCCATTTGGCGGATCACTGGTGATCAGTGAATAAAACTTAACCTTTTAAGGAAAGTAATATATAGCTTGAAATTTTTTTATATTATATCCGTCTTATGTTTTTTAAGGATGTTGCATTAAAATTGCATGTAAGTTCTTTCTTCCACAGTCCACCAGAAAATTAACCAAATAATTAATAAGTATAGTATTATTAAATACTAATATTACTATATTTAACTATAACATTGTTATGAGATATGTGTAGAAATGCTTCTGAGCTTTACTTTACGAAATAGTATTTCTTGAAATTAACTATTTATTCGTTTTGTTTGTTTTTTATGTAACTTGAAATCTGTTAAATTGAACCGAAGCCTGAATAATATTTCTAAATTTTAATTTTTAAGAATCAGATCCGATTAATCGAAACTGAAAAGGGATATTATGTCTCATATTCAGGGTCTTAATAGAAAAGAAAAATTGTTGAAAAGTTATAAGCATTTTAGTAAGTTTTCTACTTTTAGTATACAGTAATCAATTGATTTATTACTTAATCAAAAGACTTTGAAACTTATTAAAAGGTTTTTCGCCGGTTTGACTCTTAATCAGTTAATATATATATATGAATAGGATTTTTTACCAAAATATAGAGAAAAATTTTTGAACTCATTGTACATTAGTATTAAAAGGAGATATGATAACAAAGTGACAGACCCGATAATTATTACCAAAAGATACTAACAAATGAAGCGGTTTGTGTATGTGTTCGGGACTTAATTGAAATTTTGTTAATTGTCTTATCACTTAATGCAAAATAGATTTTAAAAGTAATTTTTATTGGTTTTAAAACCAGCTTTTATTCAATCAATCAATCATTTGTGTAATGGATAGTATTGATCTTTTAGACAGTTTTGTCTGCGCTTTGATTCGGAAGCCTTTCAAAAAGTTTAGTGATCCGCAAAGTTTTTTCACAACACAAAGTGACCCGTATGCCAAAAAAGTTTGGGAGCCGTTGCTTTAGGTTATTAAGTCAAATGTCTATCATGAATGATAGAAAGTAAAGAAATAGTATTCAATAAAAAAGCATTCATAGCATTCATGTCAATCTTGTTGGTCGCGTCGTGTCTAATATACAAAAAGTTCCCTTTTAGTTACTATTTGAATGACGTGCTGCTCCATTTCTGCTCTATCTTTTCATATATCTCTATATCTTCATTCAAACTGGCATTTCATTCAGATACTTCAGATCTGTCCTGATTTCAGCCACTTGTATTAAATTCTTCTCAGAAACACTATGTTGTTGTGCTAAGAAGAATAAGTATTGAAAACTGATAAGCAGTTAACACAATTTGAATTTCTAAGTATTAAAAAATACAATTCAAATAAATTAATTGAATTTGAAATTATATAAACAATAATTGATTAATATTTTTAGAAATATTGAAAAGTAAGGAATCGTTTGAGAAATATATTGAATAAAATATCAAACAAAGCCTATTATTAGTACGACATCATAACAAAACAATTGCTATTTAGCAACCCTTTGGAATAATAAACCATACAAACAATGTGATAATGTGTTTAAAGGTTATCATGCACTTCAATAGATAATTGTGAAGCTGTACAGACTAGTCATGTGTATCTTTGAAAATTATGTGCCTCAATCACTTGCAATCACCAGAATTGACACCGCAACTGCCTGAGCCTCAGTAAAGGTTATTTGATGTACAGGTCTAGTACCTGACAACAAATTCATTCCTTTCCAATTCAACACAAAGTCGAATTATAACTTTTGTAACTTTTTGAAATATTAAAATTTTCATCTCTAAAAACTCTTATTTAACTTACTGTATATTTGCTTAATTGTGCTTAATATAGAAATGATTATCACATTTAATCAGACTTGAAATGATTTTTTGCCAGAAGTTAGTATTGAATAATATTTTATGTTCAATCGATTTTTACGAATAAAATAGAGCTATAAAATAGATACTATTTATTAGTTATAAGCAATACGTCAAATAAATAGAAATTAACCATTAATAAGATTAGCTACAGATATGTGCGAAGTATAAGTTTAACCAATTATTACGGGTATAAAATTGATGACCATTTTTGGATTAAATACTTAGAAAAGGAATTGTTGTCAAAGATAAGTAAGTATTTGATCAGTTTTAGCAAATATTATATAAACAATATTTTCGTGCTCTAGTTATTAATTCATAAGTTTTTCAAATAAGACTTTGATTATATTTTTCTAAAACTGATTTGACTGTTGAGTTAGATTTGGAAACGAATTGAGTGATTTTGTGCATTGAAAGCACATAAAAGATTGTACAGAAATACTCAGTAATATTGTAATGAATGGAAATAATTTATAACAATTTTTGATAAGTGAAACATTGTGTTAAGACTTAGCTATAAAATCATTTATTGCAACGCATGACATGACATTTTATTATATAATCTAAACACAGATAAATACTGTAATAAAATTTGTGCAATTATATCATCATAATTATCGTGAAAATGTTTGCTAATTTGTAAGTTAAACTTTGTTTTTAAATTCTTAATGTAATGCTTTTATCGGAATTTTGGTTTACAAATGTCAGAGCAACTATTTTGCAATCCATTATCAGCCGGAGTTCTTCAATACTTTCCTTGAGTCCATACGAATGATGAATTTGTCAAATCCTTTATTTCTATTTTGTAAGTATATTCAGATTAATTGTATTTATCACACTTCCTAATAATTTTTACAGTTTATTACAGTACCACATATCAAGGCTATCACAATACTTCTGATATCTTGCTTTCAGAATATATCGAAAATATTGAGATATTGTAATTTGTTTTTCAACTAACTTTTGTGTTTAGCTGTATTACTATATTATTTTAAATTTCAAGCTGTATTACTATAAATTTTAATTTCGGTTCAATTCCAACTTTTAAATAAGTTTTAATAAAAAAAAAATAATAATAATTTTTGAACTAAACTTTTAAATGCAAAATACGATTTATTACTAGAGTTAACAAAGATTTTTCGATATTTAAAATTGAGAATATTTTTAAAATGTTGTAGCACTTATGGATCTTTAATGTTAAGTTAAATTTTTATTAGTTTATTATTTAGATCAAAAAATTTAATTAATTTTTATGGAATTAATTGTATATTTTATGGCTCAAAATTCATAACCCTTTTAACTTACATAAGTATCGTATAAATAATTTACGATAAATTAAGTTTACAACTAGTTCATAAAAAATTATTGCAATTTTTGCAATTTAAACTTGAAATAAGTTATCAGTGCTCTCACTTATTTGGTGAAAACAAATAAACTTTTCAAATTATAACATACTAGTGTTGTTTGTAAGTCAAACAACAATAGTTGGTTTCATTTCAGGATTCATATACTTCATCACACATTTATTTATTACAAAACCAACTT
This sequence comes from Nanhermannia elegantula, assembly GCA_034699485.1. Taxonomy (NCBI): domain Eukaryota; kingdom Metazoa; phylum Arthropoda; class Arachnida; order Sarcoptiformes; family Nanhermanniidae; genus Nanhermannia; species Nanhermannia elegantula. The sequence continues at coordinate 10,139 of JAQGCH010002114.1, forward strand.
TTACAAAAAGGTATTTAATTTTGATTTCATTTCTATTTAACTCAATTCTAAAATTAATTAATAATAAATAACATTAATTTAAACAATTTTCAAAATGAAAAATCATTGAAAATTGTTTAATATTAAGAAATCAATGATTTAAAAGTAGAGATATTTATTAGTTTTTAAAGAATTACTATTGCTATCAAACAGAACAGCTATTGAATAGCAGTGACGGTTAGTTACAAATAAATTTACAAATAAGTTACAAAGAAAATAAAGATTTTGAGAAATTTACAAAATTTCACATAAGTTTACAGTATATTATGTAAAATTACGCGTAATTATAAACCTAAGAGAGTAACCCTAAAGTATAGTAAAGTGAAATATCATTTATTACTTATATGTTTATTATTACAAAAGTGAATGCCTGTAATGTATGTCTGAAATTAAAAATTATGTCTCATTTCAAGCGTTACAAAACTTTTCATTAATCAAATACACAAAATATGATTTATTAGTAAAAATTTTTATCGAGAGACTGCTTAATAACTTTCACGAAACAAATTAAAAGCACAGGAGATGAGACAGAAAGTAATATAGAATAAAAATCTCATCAAATGCTAAATATGAATGAAGTTTAGCTTATACTACAGTTGTATATGTTGTGACAATTTAAAAGACTTTTAAGACACACATACGTGTGATTTGTCAAAAAGCTAACAGTGAGTAACTGTAACAAAGCTTTTTAAAAATAAATTCCAAAAATTTATAATTTTTGAATTTTTTGAAAATGTTGATGTGTGGTAAGCCTCACATGTAGACCCCACAAGTTATAAGGTTAAATAGGGTCAACTCACTAGCATTACGCAGACCTACATTGAAGATTTGGTCTCGTGCCCAACCATTTGAATCTTTAAAATTTATTCTCAAAGTTTAATATATATTTTGTTAAAAGCCTTTATGTGAAAGTGTTTACCAGTTCAGTACATGATGTATGAATTGAAAAACGAATGGAATGGGTGTCACTTTTGTCAAATGTCAATTGAAATGACCGTTTTTGTTGTGAATGTATGAGATGTTTAAAGCAATGATTTCCAGCAGGTTTCAATAGATTTGAGTTGACTGTTGGTATGTATTGTTAGCGGTGGTGATCTACAGTTCATTTTAAAGAACGAATCCTTTTGAATAGTGTTTAAAATGGACAAAACGACATTTCGCGGCGCTTCGTTTGCGCTGAGTATTGTAGCGGAATGTGTAGAGAAATGTAGACTAAGATCGAAACATAGCTCATACCTCGCCAGCGGGAGACCGTGATGTTCACCCAACGCAAATGCAAATGCCTGAGGCATAATAGGCACCAAAACCATCAGTTGTTCGATGCCGAGAACATTCACCACAATATTCAATATCATTATATGGAATGCTATCATGAATATAAATTAGCACAAAAAGAGAGGATCTTTTGGAACCAATTTAGTTGAGGAAACATTTAACTCAAAGCAATAAGTTTACTATTATATGGTTTAGTCAATAACAATAGTCAGATATGAAACTAATGTTTAATCACAGCGTCTATTATAATGAGTCAAACCGCGAGACATAATCTTTGTTGAAGTACATGACTGTAGGGGTCATTTATAAGTTGGTATTAACACCAAACAGAAACAATAAATTTGAAGCTTATTTAATCCATAAATCGCCACACTATAAATCTGATGCACCACTGCTCACATAAAACATGAAAACTAATCTAAATTGTCAACTGCCTTATACTGTCTTCAACAACATATACGCATACAGTAATATATGCCTAAAATTGCATTCTATAGAGAAGCACCAGGAGGTGAAGCGGAGAAAATTGAGAAAATTAATATTAAACTGTTTTAAAAACGTTTTTTGCATTATTTTTTCTAAATTCCATTAAAAACTGACCGTTTATTGCTTTTGGTTTAGTATTACTAAAAGTTTTGCTTTAGTATTAGCTTTAGTTTAGTGTTAGCTGTAGTTTAGTGTTAGCTGTAGTTTAGTATTAGTTGTAGTTTAGTATTAGCTTTAGTTTTGGCTATTATTTGGCCCTAAAATTATTTAAAATGATTGGATGCCGAGAAAAATAAATAAAATCACTTTCTTACTAATTCACTAACTAGTGCTTTGAATTTTTATTTATGCATAACTGTTCCAAACGCTTGTTTGGTCTATTTTGAGTTCTCTTAAAGCCTAAAGCTATATAATCTGGCGCACAAAGGAGAACATAACTTACGCGTAGTCTTATATAAGCTTATATTCATAGTAATTAACTGAAGCGTTAAAGTTGAATCCAATTTTTTGTTGCTGGTGCTCCTCTCCCTCAAATCAGGTTTGATTGGATGTTAAGCTTTGGTGTTATCATAATGTGAACACAAATATATAGTTCTGAATGGCAATAGCTGTTTGCCTCATCCCTGCCTAGAGGTTGTGTAGTGTTGTGATTCCTTTTCTCTTCCCACCTTTGCTCCGACCCAATGATATATTGGAATATTACATATTTTATTATGTATATCAATAGTGGACTCATTTTTTCTAAATTTCTCCACTATTGAAGCGATTATATAGTAGTCATCTCTCATTTCTCATTACATACACGCACACAGTCTCTTGTTTTCAACTTCTATACCCTTTGTTATTCAGAAATAATAAGCCCAGTAACAAAATTTTTCATATCATGTTTTGTTAGTTTAATTTGTTGTGTTTTTTGCAACAATAGTTCTGTAATAATGTTTATTAAGGATATGCTTCTTCTTTCTCGAAAGAGTATTGCACTTAAATATATACTGTGTTGTACTACTAGTGTCTGTATTTAGTATTTGTTGAACAAGTCAGGGAAATAAAGTCTACATTGGATTCAATTGATACCAACATTTTAGTGGAGAGACAGACAGTTGCAGAGACGGAGAGAGAGAAGAGACAGAGACAGACAGAGAGATGGTTAGTCTGCAGCAGCAAGCCATAGGTTAGAGCCCACCCAAACCAGGTGTAAAGAATGCTGGCAACCACTTGCAAATGTGCAATGGGAGGGGGATTGCGAGAACTCATAAGATATATATTTTTCTCTCACCCCTTAACTCTAGAACCCCTACAGCCTGAACAGCCTCTTCATGCAAACCTCTACCTATGCCCACCTCAATGATTTGATTCCCCCATTTACGAGTTGGTATCTAAGAAATACTTCTTATGAAGTATAGTATATATGGGGAAATTCGGCATCAGTGACAACGGTTTCAGGACTGAGATCACAACTCCAGCGTGTTTTATCTCAAACCATTGTCAACAACGTCTCAGCCAATCGCGTTCAGAGAGCAAAGTTTACTTTTAATTGAGTTTTGGCCATAGTTTTTGTTGT
>JAQGCH010002115.1:0-13496 GCA_034699485.1 Nanhermannia elegantula
GTTTATCATTGAAAGCAGTTATAGTTTTCTTTACTCTTTTTATATTAAAATTATAGAAAAGTGCTCTTTTCAAAAAACTCATAGATATTCAGTTGTTTTATACCTTTGCAATAAATTTATAAATACCCTAAAATCGCATTTATAAGGCACGCGTTATCTAATGTAACTCAATGTTTTCAAATTCAATATAAACTTAAAGGGAAAAAACATTATTTCTTAGAATTTGGATATATTCAAGACTTTGCAGACCTCTTACACGAATTTCAAGTAAAATTAAATACTCGGTGGCCTCCTTTCCATAGAAGCTAATGTTAATTTTTTTGATTCCTGAAGGGACTACTGGCCCACAGTTTGAAAAGCGTTGCTTAAAGGATTACATAATTATGAATAGTACTGCTGAGCATAATGAACCTCAGGTTCGGGTTCGAGGTTCTAAGGCCCGTATGCAGACTTGAGTTTTAATGAAAACGGTTTTTAATTTGTTGTGCATGAGTTTTAAAACTAGTTTTGGGTTTTAAGCTCGGTTTTAGCGTTAAAACCGTTTTAAGTCTCACTGTGCGTACGGCCCTAACATTTCAGAACCTGAGGTATGAGGTTCACTGGTTTAGGTTGGAGTCTTGAATCTCAATTATTTATTTCAAGAAAAGTGTCAATAATGTAATTTGAGAATTTTGTTTACAATGTTTAAAATTGATGAAGTTGTATTTATTTTTCAAATTTATTTCAAAAAAAATTATAAAGAGAATTATCTGACTAAGGATTTTATACAGCTTTTTATTGATTACTAGCCTCTAATCTTTTTTAATGAAATTCTAGAACTTGAGAATCAATGTTACAAAATATCGATCAATTATTTTTTTAAATTAAAGTTAAAGTTATTGTATTAGTTATTTGTTAGTTAGTACTGCACTTGAATTTGTTTTTTCTTCCTAATAAATGTTTGATTAATAGTGAGAGTATATACACCTGTATAAAAATATACATACTTTGCTTATTTAGCTCTTATAAACAGGAAATTATTTTTTATTTATGTTAACTTAAGATATAAGTAATCTTTTGACAAATTGCTTAATAATATAAAACTTATAGATATTTAAACTAATATTAAAATTAATTTGTAAAATCAGAATTTGTTTAATTTATTGGACAAATTTTTAGGATGCAGACGACGGTGGTATTAAAGTCCTTCAAACTTATAGCAATGAAACAAAAAACACTGAAGAAAATACAGTAAATGAATCAGAAAAAGATGAAGAAAACACGTCCATTGAGAAAAATCAGTTGGAAAGCAATTCTAGTGATATCGATGTGATTGAAGACGAAAGTTCTGATGACGAGGCGTCCACTGTATCACTTTGTTCGAGTTCTGTTGTGTCTCAAATGTCGAATTTGAGTTTCTTGAGAGACCAATACCTGCTTCAAACGCATTTACTGAGTCCTGATTTCATAACTGAAGACCTCTCAGAGTCATCGAGTCTTAATTATAGAGAGTTAAGCACTGAAGTGGAGCTTAAACGTGGAGTTCGGGCTTACGTTCACACACCCAATACTGGATTGAATGGCAAATTGAATCTCATTCTCATTCTATCAGTGAGTGCTGTTATTGGTCTCGGTATTGGAAATTTTATCGGTTGGTCTAATCATTGGAAACAACAAAAGCACTTATCTTTGGGACAAGTGATGAAATTAAAACAATTACAGGACGAACTCGTCGTTTGTATGCAAACTCAGGCAAAAACATGGAATGAAACGCCACAAGTCATGGGACAAAATGCTAAAGTATTATATTTTTTATAAAAGTTATCAATAAATGTTAATAGAATTGCTTTCAATTCTTTAGGTTTGTTATCAAAATAGCGGTTATTGGAAAGAAAAATTTGAAAAGTTATTCTCAGAAAACAGAGGTTTAATGGAACTGTTGGAGAAAACACAAAAGCACTATCATTTAAAAGGAAATCATGAAAACATTATATCAGACAAAGAGTGCGATAATAAGAGCGCTAATGACGAGTTCCATAATCTAAAACTTGGTTTTCTTGTGAAGCAAATGGAACACTTGCAGGTATTCATCAAAACTATAATCTTAACTGATACTGAACTGATAGATCACAGCATTGCACTCATTGAATATAATTTGATTTTATAGCTTCTCAAAACACTTGAAGAAGTCAAATATAAGGGACAGCAGTCGGAAAAACGCGTTCAAGACCTTGAAGTAGAGAATTCAGAATTGAAAATGAAATTAGTTGAGGAAGAAGAAGACGATGAGGTTATAGTTAAGTCATGGGGTAATCGCGTGGCTGTACTCGAAAATGAAAATAAAGAATTGCGTTCTCGTATCGAAGATGACGAAGAAGAGGATTCTGTTGTTTTACAGAATTTAAATGAAAGAATCAGTGAATTACAGAATGAAAATAATGAATTGAAAGCAGCGATCGCTCAACTTGAGGCTCAAGTAGTAATGGTTGGCAACGATGGGAGAACTATAAGCACTATAGATGAGGGATATTCTTTGCCCAGACCTGTAAAATCGAATTCCGTTCCCGTTAAATTGGATTTATTGAGACAACGAATCAATCAAATGGTTCTGGAAAATGATGAGTTGAAGTCTACTATTGCTAGACTTCGGTGGTCGAGTCAAGTGCAAGAATCGGAATCGGATCTTACCTCAGAAGAAGATGAAGAAGACGTAAATTCATCGTTAGATTTATTAGAACTCGAAGAACAGATGAATAATCTAAAGGATATGTTAATGAATGAACAAAGCGAGTCAAAAAAATGGAAAGAAATGTACGAACAAATTAAAGTAAAAAATGAAGAAATGCTTAAAGAAGGGAATCATAATAATAATAATAATTATAATAACGATAATAACGATAATAATAATAAACAATTCGACGAAAACATTGTTTATGATTGGATTTGGAACTCAACTAATATTTTGAAAGATTTATTAGTGAACGGTTCGTCAGCAGTTGGGGATCGACTTAAAACAATGTTCGATCATATTTCTAAAAGTGAATCAATAATTCCTAATGAGATCTATAATGGTATAAATGCAACGCAATCTGTTTTGTCTGCTCTGAACCAACGCTTGCAAATCAAATGGGAAGAGTTGAGAAATTTCAAGAATGGATTTGTTTCAAATGGAAATCAGAAAATTTCTAATAAAATGGCAAAACTATTAGAAAGCACTTTACGTAAACTGCAAGACGCCGGAGAAAAACTTATTAACAAAGATAAGACTTTGAAGGCCAGAGTCGACCAATTTTCCTCTCGAATTACAAAACTCATTGAAAATTTAGACAATAAATGGAATGAAATTTTAAATAAATGGTCAAAAAGGTATGCAAAACAACATAATTTAGAAGAAGAAACCAAAGGAAACACATATCCAAATACCAATTGGTTTTTCGAGCGCGCAAATGCTCGAAGAGAACAAACAGAAAACGTTGAAATCGATAAAAACACAAATAAAGCAAAAAATAGCGACAGCTCACTAAATGTGGAAACTGATGGCGAAGAAAGTGATAGCAGTCAAGAAAATTGGTATTTAAAGAAAGGTAAGAAAAGCCGACCAAACATTGAATATGATATCGATAGCGGAAAAGTGAAAGCAAGAAAAACAAAGTTGAAAAACAATCGACAGTTCGCTAATAATGTTCATTACAGTTCTGCCCAATCAAAGCAGAGGTGAGTTTCCGATTGAGTTCGATATAAAACATATTATAATGTAATGTATATGTTATAAAGTCACTCATTTTCATCATTATCTCATTTTTATTGTATTTAATATAAGTTCACGAAATCATAATAATTAAGACTTCTATTGTTGGTTATCATTGACTTACGAAAAGAAAATTATTTTCTGTTTCGGTTATGTTTTAGCTGTTGTGATGACGAATTGTTTTTGAGTTCAATTAATCAAAAATTTATTATTTGAATAAAGATTTATCTGGAAATACATTTTAAAAGTATTTTAATTGTTTGATATGAGTTAAGTTTGTTTTTAAGATTGAGTATAAATTTTTATTAATGTTCAGCAAATGCTTTTCATCATTTAACCACTTATAGAATGAAACACATTATACTGTATAATATAATATTGATTAGAATAAAGATAACGAAGTCATTAATTGATAGATTTGTAAAATTATGTATAAAATGTGTATTCCTATCAAAGTTGTATTTAAAAAGGCATTTAAATAAAAGTTCATTTAGAGTATATTTATGAACAAATCAAAATTTTAATGTTTTGTTCAATTGAATAAGCAATCAATTTGTTTATCAGTCATGTTATATAAAAATCTGATAAAAATAAGGCAAAAACTACTAGTATTTGCTTTCGTTAATAATATAAGAACCACAAATAGTTATTTTGGAAACTTATAATTAAACCAAATATAAGTTAATGCAAATCAAACCGATTAGAGATTTAATTTTTGAATCAATAAAAATGTTTTCAAAGTCATGTGTAAAGTGGTATAAAGTAAGGTCTGATCGTTTTTTGCTATATTAAAAAGAGCCATACTTTGCATTTAACTACCGTTTAGTTCATTGAATACTAAAATAATGTTTGAGGAAATGTTATGTTATGTTATGTTAAAAATTAATTTCAATAAAGTGTTTGTAAATCAAAAATTTATTTAAAGGCACTGTTTGAATAAAATAATACATTTAATACTACAAAATCATATTAATCTTAAAAAAATAATAAAAATATTTAATTAATTTAATATTTGTATTATTAACTCGTAAGTCTTGAACAAAGATCTTCGCCTTTCTCTCTGTTTTCCTCAATCTTTGCAATACGAGAACCGAATTGAATCGCTCTTTTCAGATGTTGTGATGTCTGACACAAACCCAAACGATTGGCGACTTTACGCAACAGAAGCTTTTCTCCTGCGCTGCGATCAAGTGTGAGATTACACTTATGCCAAATTGGGACTGCATTTAGAAAGTTGATCACACCTTCGTCTAGAAATGGATATCTGGGTTCTCTTCCGTGATCACTCGTCACCCGATCGTCTCGACCCAAATTTCTGGCAGAAAGTCTATCGATCTCAAGCGCCAACTCATCGATCAAACCTTTCCAACCGTTTTTATCGAAGATACGTCTGTGACGCGAATAACCAGCGAGTTGTTCGTCAGCACCCATACCAAGCAGTACAACACGCGCTGGAGTTTCATAAACAGAAGTGACCTCATGTTCTTGTAATAGCAATCCTTTGCCGCTTGCAGCGAACCAAATGGCGCACCCGATGCTGTCGTCGAGAACTGTTTGCGACGGTTTCACCAAATGCTTGATATGCTTTTCTCTCATTGTTTGTAATTCTTCTTTACTTATATAGATTGACACGAAATTCCATCTCCTGTTGGGTCGTAATGTTTTCAACTCATTCCAAGCGCTGAGACCTGTTTCCCTATCGGGCGCATCGCTATCAAAGGCAACATTCAATAAATCTATTGGCAAAGAGTTTGAAATACATTCATCAGCGAGTAATGCGATTATAGTGGAGTCTAATCCTCCAGAAAATAGAATAGCAGTCGAGGCGTGAGTGCACTCTTTTTCCAAAATTTTTGAAGGGCTGACAGTTGGACCCAAAATGTCTCCCTCGCTGTCAGATGAGAACTGGTCTTCACTATTACACTCACAATCATTGATCGATCGAAGAAAACATTTTTTGCAAAGACTTTGTTGATTAAGACATCGCTTTCTTATTGAATCGCGTAAGACATCAATAAATTGTTCGATAACTGTTCGGGGAATTTGTTCGCTGAGATTTTCTTCATTAGGCAGAGATCTATTCAAAGGAACAGTTATAGGAGAAGACAAAGCAAGTCTCGAATCAGTTGTTAGGCTTTCTCCAGAGATTCTTCGATTCCAACAAAAGTGTTTCAAATTAGAAATGGTTTCTTTGAGGGAGAATTCGTGTGAAAGATCCAAACAATAAATACCATTCGCTGGTATTTCCTGCCAAACAATACTGAGTCCGTCATCAAAATGAGAAAAATCAGAAATCGATGAGATTATTAAGAGTTCATCTCTTCTATTGGTATTCCAGCAAAGACTTCTTCGGCCCAAAATATCTCTTCCAAACCAAAGACATTTGGTTCTACTGTTCCAATACGTGAAACTCCAGGGACCGCATATTGAAGACAATACTTTTATAAATTCTTCATCATTAGTGCATTTCAACAATCGATTCATTAAGACTTCAGTATCGGAATCGCTTTCATTGATTTCAATGCCACCAAATATCTGTCCATTCCATTGAAGAGTACTTCCATTCTCATCAAGCAATGGCTGATCGCATAACTGTTCTCCACGTAATTGAAGGCCAGAACTCATGAGAGTTAACTGTAGATCATTATTAGGGTCACCACTAATCGGAATTTGCATTTTTCCGAATTGATCGGGTCCTCGACGGGACAGAAAATAACGGATCGATTCATTGGAATTGATCTGAAAGAATACAAATATATTTCAGTAAAAGAAAGCTATGATTTAAGTTATCATTGAATCAAAACTTAATCTATCAATGAATAAAAATCATCAAAATATTTGTGTTGTCTTTTCCTTAAAATAAAGGAAAGATTATTCACATTTTGAACTTTGGTGTCAAAGTCGTGTCCAAAGTACGTCCAAAATCCTCATCACTTCAAATGTTGAGTTAAAGAAAACATTTGATAAGAATTGCTTTTTGATGATTAATGTTTCATAAATTAAATTTAGGCTTACATTCAATTCTCACATTTCATTTGATTATAACTTAAAAGCATTTGAGTTCAACTTTTTGATTAACTTTACATTTAGTTTAACTGTTATATTAATTATAAGCATTGGTTCGCTAAGGCGGCGTTGTTGAGGGGGTGTACGCCCCCTGGAAAGTTGAAAAACTGGACCACACACAAGATTTTTCCTAAATCTAAAGAAATTGCGTGAAATTCGATGAATTTTTGCACCCCCTCCTCAAATTTCAAATTTTTTCGGACTTAAAACCCCTTTGGCGTAGGGGTTTCGCGAACACTCATTTGTGAGGATTATAATGATTAGTATTCTTATTGTATGCAAACGTTTAACTTTCAAATAATAATCATTTGTCGTATAATTTGTTGCGTTTAAAAAACTAACTTTCATTTGAAACTTAAATGAACTCTAAAATTACGATTATTTCGATCCAATTAATTGTACAAATATTTGGACTCATCTAAGAGTTGGCTCTTTTGTTGAAAAACTTTTTTCTTATTAGTAATAAATAATTATTACTTTTTTTATACAATAAACTAATGTTAATATAATTAATTGTTTTAAATAACAATTAAATGAAAACAGAAATTTGAAGTTTTGATATGATATTAAACAAAACGAATTTTAAAAAGTAATAAATACCTTATTTACTGAATTAGCACAAGAAATACAGGCAAATATTCCGCACATATTTCAGTTAATTTTCTTTATTCACCACAAATATAACAATTTCTAACACAAAAAGCTTTAACTCAACAATATTTGTGTCAAACACTAAATGATAAGAATTAATGATAACCACAAAAGCCTATGAATTACTATGACTTTAGTCTTGCATTTCATTCGTTAGAATTGACTTTTTTTTAAGTCATAAAACTTTTATTAATGTTTAACAATAGTATCAAACATAAGGTCTAATAAACTGAGTGATTAAGTGATTAAATGATTGCACTTTTAAAGTATAATTAAATTAAACACAATCTTTATTTATCATTCATTTATGACTTCAGTCACTGAAAATTGTATTTTTTATTTTTATAGATAATATCAAACACTAATTATATTTTATGCTTATTTTAAAACTAATCTGAAGTTTTACTGACAATTAGTTTGAGTACATAAACACACTTTTGTTTTTGTCAAATGAGTTACTTTTATAGCTCTCTCTCTCTTATGAAACCATTATTTATATTGTTTTTCAAATGTAATGTAATTATAACTGTGTTTTACTGTATTAAAAACAACTCTCATTATAACAGTTGTTATGACAACAGAACTGATAAAATGATGAAAATGTAAATAATGATAAAATGTGTATAAAATTGTGATTTTTAAAAATTAATTCAATTGACTCATCAATTAATGATTGTATTTATGTATTAATACTCTGTTATTATTTGAACAAAAGCTCAAATTAATGGTAAAATTGTTGATTATTTTGATATTTTAAATATATTTCTCTGAAAATGTCTTTCATTGTGTTATTGAATAGCAATTCATTCATTGATTTAAAGCAAAACCAAATGATTCCTCAGTTTTAATGATTTTATTAGAAAATATATTGTAATATAATTATAACTTAAGTTAATATTTGCAAGACTTGGGTTTCAATATTTGATTTGTCTTTTCAATCATAACTATATTAAACGTATTCTTAGCGCTTATCCACAGAAGAGTTGTCTTTCAGACGATTATTGCATTTGTGCTGAGCTCTCATCAAAAGTCAATTCAAACCTAAATTTGCATTTATTTAAAAATTTTTGGTTTGAAAATCGCATATTTCTATACATTATTAAACACTTCAATTGTCATAATCCTGATCAACATTTGTGGTCAACTCGAAAGTGATGCTAAACGTCAGTTAAAATTTGATTTAATTAAGTCTTCGCTTAAAAATGTATTATTTGTTTATTTTGTATTCATTATAAACGAATTCAGATTTAATTAGTTTTCAAATAAAAAGAAAAGTTTGAAATAAGTTTCTACTCTTTTAATTCGCGGATAATTCTTATGATTGATGTTTAGTTTAAATTTACGACAAAATAGTTTTAAAGGGATGTAAAAATTGTATAAAATATAACTTTATTTTAATAAAACCTCAATATAGACGAGAGATTAAAAGTTAGTTTTTTTTGCCAAAACCTTTATATAAATGAGTTGAAAATGAAATTAAATTTTTATTAATAAACATACAGTTAATTGAGAGCTAATAAAGGTTTAAATAAATGAATTTACATTAAAATAATAAAACTATTTATTGATAAATGAGATTTGAGGCCACAATCTCTGCCTAAACCAAACTTGCAATAAAAACCTCATTTATAAGATTTTTAAAAAACATTTATAAAAAATTTATCCATTAATTGATTATTGCTTATAAGTAATTGATATACAAGTGATAAGTTATCATAAAAACAGATTTCATTAAACATGTTTAGTGTTTAATTGAATAATAATTTTTTACTTATAATATTTCTAATAAATATATTGATAAAGAAATGCTTTATATAATAATTTAAAGCACAGGAAGTTGAAAAAATGCTATCCTTGAAACTTCAGTCATACGCCTAACATACAACCCCGCTGTGCCAATTTTTGATCCCCAAATGGTTAAAAAATATATTTTTACAGAAGATGAAAATTGATTTTTGGTTTAATTGTAACAAAAAGTTTAGAAAACTACTTATAAATGACTCTACAAAGCGATAAAATAAAGTTAAAGTAGATGTGAGCAGATATACACTGTTTATACTGTTCTACTAATTAACTTTAATTCAGAAAATAAAGCTTAAAGAATGATATTTCAAACTTATTCAAAATTTTTAAATTATTTCAGATTTCTATAAATGAAACGTATGTTCCAAACATAGAATAAGGCTTCAGTTTTACTGTACGTCCCATTTCATAGTTAATCATTCTATTTTAAAGTATAGTATTTTTGATTAAAATTAAGTTTTAGAATAAGTTTAAAATTGATTTTCACTTTTAAAAACAATTTAATTATAAGTTTATACTACGAAATACGGTTAGCAATTAATTATTTATTTTATGTTTTCATGATTGGGTTCAAGCGTTTCAAAAAAATAATGGGACAGCACTTCACTTCCAATTTTCACGCATTAATTGGTGTGCTTTTGAATTAAAGTACATATTAAATCATAAATTCATTTATTTGTCTCAATAAATACATTGTTTTTATTTATAAGTTAATAAAATATATTTTCGGTTTTTCAATTATTGAAATATATAGCATTTCTATAAATTGTTTTTGTAATCATTTTTTTATTTATTTAAAAACTTTTCTTTAAGAATATAGAGTTTAACATTGTTTTTAATAAATTTTTATATTTGTCTGAGAAGTTGATTTTACTAAAATCGCTTCTTTCAAAAAATGAAGCATTTTTCGCGTCAACTCATTCGGAATTAACATCGAAAAAAATGCATAAAATAATTGTACAAAACATATAAAACTTGAAAAAATTTAGAAAAACATAAATTGACAGAAAAGCTACTGTAGTTTGTCAGTTTGAGAGAAACTCTTTTTTTTAAATGAAACTTTTCCTTAAAGTTTGAAATAATTGTCATTTCATTGAATTTGATAATTAATTGGCTTAAAAATGTTTTGATCATTCCTTTTCTTTCTCAACATTACTATATTTTCGTGTCGTGTCATCGGTTTCACATATTATAGTATTTAATAGTTATTTATACAAAAAAAATTATGCAATAATTCATTGAAAAATTTTGTTAGCATTTAGTCTTATTATTTATTATTGTTTTAATAGTTTACTAATAAATTTAATTTCACTTCAGTCAAGACATTAAAGATGTCTTCATTTCACTCTTATGGTCAAAATTCATGTAAAAATGAAAACAATCACCGAAACTGTGACAACGAACACGAGCAACAAATTGATAATTCAGTTAAAATACTTGAGAAGATCGCTGGTCTATACGCAGATCGTTTGCTGAGTGATATAGTGCTAGAAGTTGGTGGAAAACAGTATGCGTCGCATAGACTCATACTATGCGCCTCTTCTGATGTGTTTCAAGTTATGCTAATGAACCCCAATTGGAGTGAATCTCAGGAGAAGACAATAGTTCTTCAGGAAGAACATGATTGCGCCAAAGTTTTTCCGGAATTCTTAAAATATTTATACACCGGTATTATTCACATAAACCATAGTTTGGTTCTGCCATTAGTTGCTTTGGCCGATAAATACAATGTTCGAGATTTAGTCACTTTATGTGTTGAATATATGCGCAAACATATAGTGTCGGCGACAAAACATAACCAATTGGTCAGTTGGTTGCAGTACACCCTCACCTGCGGTCACGAGTCCATAACCAGTGCGTGCATAGACTTCGTCGCCTGGAATTTCGAAGCCGTCTCAAGAATGGAAGACTTCGTCAATTTGGAAACCGATGTTCTGATCACTTTCTTGAAAAAGTCAGACCTTGTGGTCACTGACGAGTATGCGTTGTTCCAAATGATCACTAAATGGTTAGAAGCGCAGGAACATAAATTCAAATTAGTTGACGACGAGTTCTTTGAGAGCATTGTTTCAAAAGTGATGTCATACATACGCTTTCCAATGATGGAACCGCGACAGTTGGCGAACCTACTCATCAGCCCTATTGTTATAAGATTTAAAGAATTTTTTGTCTACAAAATGTCTTTGGCGATGATGTATCACTCGAACCGATTGACACCACAATCACGTTCAGAAATGCCCTCTTTTTCATTCACTCCAAGACTTTATACGACTGAAAAGTGGAGCTCTTCTCTGCTCATTGAAAACTACAAGAATTTACCGGTTTATGGCGTTCGCACTTTGGTTTTCAACACTCCATCATCTCTTTCAGAATGGGAACAAAATAGGGCTAAGAATATCGGACAAAGTGATAGTTACTGTCCGTTTGAATGGGTTATTGATGTTTACCCAAAAGGCGTTTGGTTTAAGAAGTTTTATTTGATTGCATGGCAGGGGACGCTTGAAATGCCCGAATGGGTCTCTAAAACCGTTAGACTTTCATTATCTGCTGTTAAAGGAATCACTCGTAAAGTGTCGATCGGTGTTCTACTGTCGGGTAAATTGGATGGAATCGAATACGTTCATACTGTTGTACAAAAACAATTTCTATTTACCAAAAACGATAAGATGTTAAATATTGATCAACTGATTCCCTTCGATGATCTGAATGAAGTGAGACAGCCTTCTAATAGCAATATTGGCAATAATGCACATAAATCTCCTTATCTTATAGGAGAAGACAGTGATACTCTTAAAATACAAGTAGTAATAACTCCCTTATGTGACTATTAATATTGATTTCATTAATAACTGTTATCAATACTAATAATTATTCTTTAAAATAATAATAATAATCAATTTGTTTTATTGTAATCAAAATCACAGTTGATTTGGAAAAGTTTTGTTTATAAGAATTGAATGCAGTTCTAAGTAGTTTTGAATGTAATTAAATATGAAAATGTGTGCGATTTTAATAAAGTTTACGATCAAATTAAAAATAAATGAATTGATTATTTTGTATGTTTTATTGCAGCGCTTTTGATCTCAAACTTTTTAATCCAATTCTTCCAGTCATTCATTGTAAAGCTGAACACACTTTGAACACCTCTGTCATCATTAGTGACAGATCTTTCATCAATCTGTGAATTGTCAATAGACTGTAGAACAGGTCCGCCGTCTTCATCGTCGGCCACAATCCTCGCCATTCCGTCCTTAACCAAAAACGTCGAATGAAATATGTTTTCCACTGTTTTCGAAATAGAATTGGGATTCACTATAACCGGAATGTAAGGCAAAGAATCGTTTTTTGTCTCCAATTTCTTGATAGTTCTCAGAATGAGTTCCACTTCTTCGGGTGCGTTCTCGTCATTGCTCTTCGATTTTGGGTCTAATTGTGTGGCTTCGGTCACATTCGACAGAATCGGTTTTTGCTGTCGAGCGCGAGGTTTGGTTTGTTTGGGTTGGACTTCATCTGAATTGGAGTCAAACGAGCCGTGAATGAAGTGAAAAGTGGGCACAACTTTATGAAAGCGACAGAACTTTCGGCCGAATTCTATCCAATCGTTTCGATCGGTTTGAAGACTAGTTTCGTCTGCGTTTCCGTCGATTCTTTGGAATGGATTCAAAGCAGTCAATAGTTTTTCAGCGAATTCTAATGAATCGAATTGTTTGGAATCAGTCTCTAATCTCTTGACTAACTGTAAACTAATGGCACTGTTTGTGAGAATGCATTTGGCGTCCAAAGACATATTCTCATTAACGCCTCCGCTCTGGAAGTATTTGTTCTGTTTATCGATTTGTTCTGACAATAGTTTAGTGCCTCTGCAGATGTCTCTCTCGTTCTGCGCCTCTTTCGTCTTCAGATACGTTTCGTGATATTTGTCATTATATTTCTGTTTTGTCTCTTCTGAAAGACTCGTTCGAACCAAAGACTCGCCTTTTCTTGCGTTCGACGAAACGTTTTCGTCATTTATGTCATTGTTTGACAATTCACTCAAATCATTGATCACTTGTTCCTCTTCTTCTTGAGTCAACTCTTGTGTGACATCTGTTTGTGAGTCATACAGTTGAGAGTCACTGAACAGGTCTTCAGACATGTCTTCGCTCGCCATTGATATTAATATTTAATAATTAATGTTTTGAGAAATGATTAGTTTTGTGACCAAAACAATCAACGATTGCAATGATTGGCGCGAATGTTATGCATGTTA
>JAQGCH010002116.1:0-13495 GCA_034699485.1 Nanhermannia elegantula
TCTAAAATAAAATAAAATGAAAGGACTCGAGGATATACTAACTCTTGAGAGCGTGCGATACTCTAATGCTTGACACTTATATTATTTTATAGAGTTGAGGATCCAAGAACTGGATTTTGGCTCTGTTCAGATCAAGTCACGCAAACATTTTTGGAGAAGACTATATTTTAATTTAGCAAATTTAGCCTCTTTTGTGGACTTTGTAGCAAATAATGATACCACTAAGAGAGCATTTGTTGACATTATAGATACCACAGAATATACTGTATTACTTTTCTTTACTATAGTCTAATTGTACCGCTATATTAAGCATTATGTCTAAAAAATAAATCTATAGTTAGTGGTCTCAGTTTTCGGTCAAAAGTCATCGTAAACTTGTCTCAAACTATTTCATCAGTGGATACTCTCAAAAGTTATTTTAATAAAATTTAATATTTAACACAATAATTATTATTACCTGTATTTTCATGCTTTCTGTTAGTGACTGAAACCTGATCTCACTTATTAGAAGACGTTTGCAACTGCGCTAAATTCTCATTGTTTTCCGAAACAATTTCTCCGAGAATGAAATTAGTTTTTGATGCAATCTATTTGAAATTTTATTTATTAAGTAATAATATTCCAATAGTTTATTGATTAAATATTAAAATTCCGAACTTCAGTGCAGTTTATACGTAGATAATTTAAAAAAATCAATATTCAGCTTAAAAATCCAGATATTATACAAACTTCCAATTCATTCATGATTTACCGGAACAATAAAACATAAACCAAAGACCTATAAATGACATCAAATTCGTGACCATTAATCTTAAAGGGAAAAATTGGAAGGTTCCGAATTTGCACATCACTGCTTATAGCTATTGAGGCTTACGAAGCAAACGTTAGTTTTTTTTATTAAAGGGAGAAATAGAATTATGCTTTAAATAAACGCTTCCCAAACTCCATTTTACGGATCAAAAGTGATCCGCGGACCCAAAAATTTAACATTATAGTCTATGATGATTATAGACCACGTGATTATTTTATGTATAAATGATCCGCGAGGCAAAAAAAGCTGGGAACCTATTCTTTAAATCATACCTGGACACTCTGACATTTGGATGGGGGTTTATTTTAGGATTTCTTGAAAACCTGAGGGGGCAAAACTCGCCGGGCTTCTGAGACAATTTTTCTCAAAAAGCGTTTTTCCACCAAAAAATTACAATTTTTTAAAAGAATTTTTTTGGGGAAAGTGTTAACCCTTAGGCAACCCTATGCTTTGCCCAGGTATGCTTTAAATAGTTATTCACTAATTCATGCTATAACTGATATTTTTTGATGTTAAATATATTTATTTATGTCAAAAATAATTTCTTTATCATTCAATGAAATGAATAATCAAACAAATAATTTCATTTTAATGTTTTATTTGTGCATATTTTGTATATACTGTATGATAATCTTAGCTTTTAATAATAAATTGACTGGGTTTCTGTGAGATTAGTGCTTAAAAAATGACTTAATTTAAAAATCAAAAATTTATATCTCATAATAAAAGTACTGTACATTCATTGCAGGGTAATCTATAACCATTTATTTTTTCTTACTGAAAAAGTATTATTAATCCTAAACCTATCTGAATTAACCCCTGCGTACACTGCATTTCTGTATATATGATTCTCAGTATATTGATCTTGTTAATGGTCTCTTTTACAAATAGCAATTGTTAGAAAAAAATACCACATTATTTGCATTGAAAAGTGGTTTTCTTGAGCCAAAGTGATGCTGCACTAAATAAGTCTTATACAACTTTTAATCTTATTCAAAGTGTGTGTAAGAAAAAGATATATTTATACAAAAGAGAAATTCTGTTTGCCTTGTTTTTTGCTTAAATAGACTCTTTTGCTGGTAAGACACAAATGATTTGAGTCAAATCCAATGACTTTCTTCCCCAGAGTGGAAGTCTTAATTCTCTCTTAATTGTCTTAAGTTTTACCGCCATTTATTCTTTTTATTGCAATACATTACAGATGTTTTCTGTATTTCACAAATAAAGCTCTTATTTATCAAAGTTTTCATCGGCTTTAGAGATAGCATTAAAAAGAGAGAAAAGATCTTTTCTCTAAAAATATAAATAGGAAGAAAAGTTATTTAATTTTTAATGAAAGAATATTAGCGAATAAAACGAATTTCTTTGATCAAAAGGAAAGTGAGGGTCAATACATTAAATAAGAGAAGCTTCTGAGCTATAGTTTATTTAGTAAAAGAAAGTTGTCAGTATGTGAAATATAACATCGCAGAATTGAGATTGTGGACCCTTTTGACCGTCAGCTTTTCCTTGATTACTTGTTTCAGTAGTAGTGTCATTAAATAGGCTCATTTGTCAGCGGAACAAACACTACCACTGTATATATATATATATATAAATGTTCGACTAAGCTTCTAAGTTGATATCCATCGAAAAGCTGATTGTACATTCTGTACATTCTGTACATTCTGTACGTTCTATATATTCTGTACATTCTATACACTCTCAGAAATTCTGAGTCTCGTGCAATGGCACTAAAGGGGGCTGTTTTCTATCTTTATCGTGGTCGGAGTCCATCTAAACTTACTTGACGGCATCTGATTTTAATTAATCGAATAGACTTCGATTCTCTTTCAAGATAAATAAAAAAATTGACATAACTTTTACCTATTCATTATATCTCACAACACATGCATTCTTAGGCATAATGTCCTGTTTGACTACATCTGAAAGCATTTTACAGGCTTTCTCAAACAATAAATTCCACTTTACAGTATATTATGTTAAAATTTATGCAATCTAGTGATTGGAATCTGTCCGAAAACCTGCTCTCCCAACGCGCTCCTTTACAAGCGCCAAAACTACGCTGCGCTTTAAGCTCACAGATGCTTCAAAAATCTGTTTTAAGTGCAGCGCAACTCAAAGCGCGCTTAAGCTCACAACGCGCTGATTCCGATAACTACTGATGGGCATAATGAACATCTGAATTTCTAGAACCCGAACCCGAACCCGAACCCGAACCCAAACCTCGAATCTCAGGTTTAGGCTCGGGTTCTAAATTTTGAAGAGGTTCGGGTTCGAGGTTCTAAGGTTTTAGAACCTGAGATACTAAGTTCAGTTTCAAGTCTTGAATCTCTATTATTTATTTCAAAAAAGTGTGCAAAAATGTAATTTGAGAATATTCTTTACCTTTTTTAAAAATGCTGAATATATATGTAATCGTTTTATATACAGAAATTTTGAGGTTCGGGGTTCTTAGGTATGAGGTTTGAGGTTCAAGTTTGTGACAGAAGTTCGGCTTCAGGTTCGAGGTTTGTACACTAACGTCTGGAACCCGAACCTGCTCATCTCTACCGATAACTAATGATAACAATAAAAAAATCGAAACTAATTCCTAACCTGTAATTATATTACGAACCAATCAAACAAAAATTTTCATGAATTTTTATTAATTTGTGAGACTATGCTATGCAGTAGAAAACTTATACAGTTAACACTCATTTAATGTTCATTAATTTTAAACTTTTTTGGTTATAAATTCACAATAGTTTTAACCCTTGAGTTGACTTATTTGGTATTAAAACAAATGAGAATATGATGAATAATTCATTTGTTAGAACTTGAAATGAATTTTAATGACATTATATTAATCAAATTATATATATATTTTGTTTTTTATAGAGTTATATTATACAGTATTAGTACCAGTACTGTATTTTGTTAATGTAAAATAGATAGAAAGTGATAAAAATCTCATTCCCATTCCCACTCAAAATAAATGTGTTCCTATATCATACCCACTTAAGAATTTATTATGATTCCCATCCCCACTGACTTTCAAGATTTGATTCCCATTTTAATTTTTATCACTAATGTAAACCATGTAAAAAATTATTAATTTTGATGCTACGTTAGTTGCATGTATATCATAATAACAAATATCGATATTAATGATAAGAAATAATATTTAAATTTAAATATGAGGTGAATTATTACCGATTTACAACCAACAAGAAGAGTTATACTAATCCACTTCGTTTAATTCATTTGACTCAATTCCATTTAACATTCATTTTGTCAAAAATATTTCAACAGATATAAAAATGTAATCCTAATTGATTTTAAATTTAAAAATTATTATTACTATTGATATATAAATTGTTCTTTTTAACCATTTATAAAACAGTTTCTTATTTTCAATATATTTTCTTTTCTATGTTCCACTTAATAAGATTCTAGTTCTGTCTCACATTGTTTGCTTGAAAGCTGAAAAATTGGTTTTAAATTGATTCTCAAGCGTCTAACGCTATACAAGCAATTCTTGTTGCAGTAAATAATCAAAAGATATTTGATCATATATATGGATTGTTCAATAAAATAATTAGATGAAGTTGCTACGATTTCGCATTTAGCACTTTATCTCTTTTAATTTGCATTCAAGATGATATGCGACTCGAAAAAATAAAATACTATACTTTCATGCATTTAAATTAGACTTAACAGCTCAATAAAGTTATGGCTTTAATTTAGGCATTAAATAGAAAGCCATTTAAAGGTTAACGCAATATATTTATATTGATGTTATTACCTCTTTAATAATATTCGTAAAAATTTAAGTTAAAATTTAATTTTTGGGTTAAAACGTGTCTGAATTGCTAAGAAAGAACTTACAGTAATCATAAATTCTTATACTGTAGAATAATTTTGAGCCAACATTAGTGTTGAATAAGTTGAGCTGATTTTCTAATATATTAAGAAGATTAATGTTTATTCAATAATTTAAAGTGTGTCTAAGCCTTGAGATAAGGTATTTTACATTTTATAGAGAACTATTGCATGAAATAATTCCTTTAAGCCCTGATCTCAGCCAAGCAATAGCTAATAACTCAATTATGCGCCTTTACGCCAACGGGACTTGTATTGCACTATTCTATTAGATCTCCAGAGTCTTTATGCTTTTCAGGATTAAGCGAATCGAGGATGCATTGCCTTCATTGTTGCACAAAAGGTTTCGGATTATACAGTTTCATAAGATAGGAGAGCGTTTGGCAAATTGATTAGCAGACCTATCAATAACAAAAAATGCCCACAACAAAAGTTTTACTTCCTAAAGAACTACTCAATAGAATACTAAGCTTTTGGGCAACTATTCAAAGAATACTAAACCGCCAAACAGAGCATATTCTCTGATATCAAGTTTTAATTGGCATTTCATAATAATACTTGATTTATCAGTTTCTAAATAAGCAAAACTTTACTTATTAGATAAGTTACACAAAAAACTATAGCGAAACCTTTCACTGTGTAGTGAAGTATAATGAATGATATTCTGCATCAAATACATCGAATGCATCGAATGCATCAAATGCTTCAAACTTAATTCAATAAGCAATGATTAGAGCCTATCCTTTATATACTGTTCCCTATTACTATTGATGTAGTAATAGTATTAAATACAAATACTACGACTACGTACTACACTAAAGCAATACTTGTACAGTAGTGTTTCACTGTAACAGCGGTTGAGTAACTGTACCAGTACTATAATGTATTTAATAGTCCAATGCTATTGTATGGCTGGGGTCGCAATTTGACCAACTTTGACCTCACTTCATGCTGGTATAGATTGTATAGACTATAGAATAATAGCTTCTTTCGACATATTTGTAATAATTGCTAAAACTATATGTTATAAATGGGAATAAATATTTTATTGAATAAAATAACATTCAGTATTTTTCACGCAGAGCGTATCAATTTATGCAATTAAGTTAAAGCAAACTACTCTTCTTTAGTCTGTATCAGACATAAGCAAGGGTGGTATATAGGTAGTAGAGCCCCCTCCTAGACACTGAAAATTTCCCTTGGTACCTCAAGTAATCTCTAGACACCCCCTCCCCCAAGGATTTTTGATACAAAATATATACTTTTCATGTTTAGTCAGTACTAATATGAATGTTTTTACATGATATTTTTAAATTTATAAAAAAACTGACATTTATTAGCATAATTACTTGAAAAAACTTAAAATTATAGTGTTTTGAAATGTCAAATAATGCGTTTGATTCATCATATCATAACTTATGATTATAATTATAATTAGATTTTAAGTGTTTTTTATTCATAAACAATTTTTACTCGAAATATATAAGTTCTTTTGGCGGCAAAATTTTATTTTAAAATATTTTGACGGAAAAAGCAAACCTCCGAAAATATTGTCATTCAAAATCGATGAGTTTACTCCCCCCCCCCCCCTTGAACTTTTAAAATTACCAGAATCACCCCCTCCCTGGAGCTTCATAATTTTGGATACCTTGCTTAAGTCTGGTCTGTATATTACAAATTTGAAACTTATGATTTATAAGACAATAAACCTGTTGAATAAAATTAATTTGATCCCAAAGCAAAATAATTTATGATTAAAAACTTTATAACTTCTGAAAACGTATCCCAACCAAAATCAAAATGAGAAATACAGAATATTATTGTTAATAAAAAAAATACGTTTCTAATTAGGTTTTTTATTAGTCTAACGATCGAAAATTTGATATATGTATGACTCCTTTAATTGTATAAAGTTAACTGATATACTGAATATTACAATGTTTTGAAAGTATTTTTAGCTTTGATAGATTTCATTCATATACTCTCTATAGTACAATAACTCTGTGAATTCAAGTCATTGACTTAAATTGTTTGAATTTGTTTAAGTTAATAACTAATGATAAAAAATTTTCTATTTTTGGTCATAACATTGATTAAACTTTTGGTATATTAGTAAAATCCAATGCCTTGAGTTTAATACACAAATATATCAAAATTATTTATTTCAATGTTTATAACAGTTAACTTAATTGAAAATATTTTATTTTTTAGCCTATATTATAAGTTTGTTATACAATTGAATAGTCATTATTGAGTATCGCATAATGAAATTATTGCGTGTTTTATTTTATTTTATTTAATTAATCAAATAAACTTCGATATATTCTTAAAAATTAATGAGTACTTAAAATTATTTTGGGCCTTATTTCTGCTATTTTTAAAAAAATTAAATTTTCATATGATTTAATTGGGTTGAAAAAAATCTGTTCTATATATCTGAAAATTTACTGAAGTATATTTATAACACAAAAAATTGATTTTTTAAGATTGTCACTGAATTATTTTTTAAAAGCCTTTCTTTGTAAACAATTTATTGCAAAATGTTTATTTTCTGGTTCTTATAATAAGAAAATTAATGCTCATAACACAGCAATCAATAAATGAAATTTTTAGTACTATATCAATTTAAGCAATGTATGCAACGTTTGACTATTGTTCAATGTTTAGATTGTTTTTTAAGCTTTTAATCAATAACTTAATAAAATTATACACTATTTCTTTGTCTCTATTGGTAGAAAAGTATTAAAATTGTTATGTGAGTCAATTAATTATGAAAATATTGCCAATTATGGCGATATTTTTTATTTAACTCGATTACATAACATAACTCTAACGCATTTACTTTAATTAAAATAATTAAAAATGTATAAACAGACTAATATAAGTAAAAGCGACTGAACACTATTTTTTATAAATTACTGTATGTTATGAAAAAATAGATTTATATCGAATGAAAACTCAATTTTGTTTTGATTAAGCAGATGTTACTTTCAAAATATAAGTTCCAAACCTTCAAAATAGAGCGGATTTGTTAGAAAGAATAACTGACTTTAGAAGGAGAGAAAGGGTTCGATTCCTAACAACTCGATTACCTGTAATGTTTGCCATTCTCTAAAGGCTATTTAAAACTGATGCTCAAACCATTTATAAAATTGAGAGAATGTTTTCATTTGAAGTTAAATTACAAGTATATTTTGAAGTGAGAAACTCTGTTAATATAGTAAAACAAAAACAAACCTTATATATAAATAGCGAATGTATTGCAGAAACTTATTGCATGCTTTATTTATACTGTCACTATTACTATTGACAATATAATTATTTAATGTTAGTTAAGAACAAATATGGTTGTATTTCGAAAGAACTGTACAGTATTGAACATTAATAACATGAATAACATTAGTATTAGAGATGCAGAAACAGTTTAAATTAAAGTAAATTAACAGATAATATGAGTCTATAAGAAAACTATCGAAAGAATGATTGAATTACAAGTTTGTATTAATCAATTAGTTATGTTAGTGTTTATATTAATATAAATGTAGGCGCATTTAACCAACGATATAAAATCTCATTGCCTGTGGTTGTTCTGTGCCTTCTATTTGTAACATATAGTTAAAAGTGAAAGATTTCATAAATAAGTGCACTCGTGTTTATTGGCTATGATAAATCCTGAATATAAATTTATTATATAATTCAATGAAGTGCATTGAATGTATCAAATAATCACGTCTCATGAAACGTGCGAGTGTAACATGAATCATACCGATCGTATGCAATTTGTTTAAGGAGGTCACCAATAATTGTATTTCTATTTGTTTTGAGTCAATTTTTACTTAATATTATTTAAATTAACCTTTTTTTGAATCATTTTTCAAAATCATATTGCACTCCATTTGACTCAAATGAGTATTTCTCAAATTCTTGAGATATAATTGAGAATATGTGTGATCTGCAAATCCGAAAGCATTTCAATCAAATTAAAAACTGCTAAGCTTGCAATCATTTTTTGCAATGTTTTCATTTGAAAAGTACTCGCGAGTTAGCACTAACCTAGTATTAAGAGTATTAGTACTCAAAATTCAAATATAATACGAATTATCTGATTGAATAACATTAGGGAAACTAGAATAACATAAAAAAGTCGAGCAGTTTTGTGGCTTCAGAGAGCATAAGGTGCTGAGACAGTCCCAAAGGCTAATTATTAGCATATACTAATGGTTAAAGTAAAATCGATATTTGTGTGTTTGGACAAATTGGAGGTGTGACACCACACACAAACTTGACTATGTGATGGTTCGCATAACTTAGAACAATATACTGTAGTTTATACTAATATAACAATAGTGAGTATTGTGAGCGCACACGTGACGAGATTGCTTTATTAACGTAAAAACTACAACTCAATTACCACACAATAATGATTATTACAAATTTCGATGAAGTTAAGTCTCTAAATTACTGAATAGCTTTAGGTTATGCTCATTAGATGAATATACGAATAGCTCTAATGATTAGTGAGGGTCACTCTCAACGGCCAAATTGCTCGAATATTTGGTTTTGTTAGAATACGTCAAACTTACTCTTTTTTAATTATAGACATATCTCTATAATGGCTGTAATTATCATTGATTAATAAAACTTCAAATTATGTACTTTACGTCTTTTTGAGTTCTGATTAAAATTTAAAAGTTATGCACCACTGTCCTGATAGGAAATAAAGTAGCGCAAAAATCTGAAAGTCAAATGAGCTCAAATTTGAAAATATTCAAACAAATTTAAGGCATTCTTGTGTTTAAAATCCGTCTTCAATGTAAATTTATCACAAACTTTGATTCATTCAATTTCTTTGCATTTATTTAAAATTTGCAGTTTATTCAACGTTATAAAAGTCTGTTTTGCATAAATACTAGTATAATGCATAATACAGTATACTAGTATACTAGTATGCATAATACTAGTATACGCATAATTTGTAAATTTACTCCTCTTTTTCTGTATATCTCTTCTTAAGCTTATTCTTTTATTATTACAGATGACTACTTATTTGGAGACGAAGAAACTCCTGAGTTTGCAGATAAGATACCAAACATAACTGTTCCTATAGGTAGAGATTCTAAGCTGCCGTGCATTGTGAATAACTTGGGTTCATATCGTGTAAGGATTTGAAGCAAAATATAAATAATAAAATAGATTATACTGGTATTCAGTTTTTGTTATTATACTTGTACTTGAATTGTCTGTTAGGCCGCATGGCTTAGAGTCGAAGAGAAAGATATCCTAACAATACATCATCATATAATTACACGCAACTATCGAATTAGTTTATTAGATAATCACAACGACAATCGAAACTTTATTCTAGTTATTAAGAATGTCCAGGAATCTGATCGCGGAGGGTATTGTCTTATTTAAAATAAGATAACAATAAGTTACGACTTTTAACTGTTTGATTCATTCAGATATATGTGTCAGATAAATACTGTTCCTATGAAGAGTCAGGTCGGATATTTGGATGTTGTGGTGCCGCCCGATATCATTGTAGAAGAAAGCAGTTCAGATGTCATCGTAAATGAAGGCTCTAATGTTACGCTCAAATGTCGAGCCAGAGGTTACCCTCAGCCAGAAATACAAGTAATCCTTTATTTAAATAAAACTTGCAAATTTAAAGGTTTGCATTAGATTTTCTTTTTTACTTTGGGTTAAAGTGGCGGAGAGAAGATGGGGAACGTATTCCTCTGGGAGACTGGCAGGGACGCAAAAATACAGGTTAAATGTTTAGAAGATATTATGCGCTAAAATTGATTTTTAATAGCAGTTTAAGTGCAAGCAAATTAGTAATTGAAAAATGCTTACAAAGTAACTTTTTGTTAATAGAATTATGGAATTCATAATTTCCCAATTCTCTCATCGTTTGCATAAAATTTTAATGTTTTCATCTTTTCTCTAAAGCAAATAAAACTGAAGGCGAAAATTTAAATATAACTCGAGTGACGAGGTATTAGTTTATTTAAAATTTTTAGATTTTTTTGTCTAACTCTTCTTATTTATAATGTTTAACATTTATCAAGAGTGCATTCTGGAGCCTGGCTTTGCATTGCCTCTAATGGTAAATGTTTTCAAATCTGATATTTATTTGAATTTACGACTTTGATAATGATTCACAAGAATAACTGTAAAAGAGAAATGAATTGAAAAATAATTTGCTTCAAATGCTGAAATCCTGTTCTTTATATTATATAATCTAAACATGAAATTATACACTTTATATTAAGCTGTGATTTATTATCACAGATCGATTTTCTCTTATCAGCTATTCTTGTATTAATAATTAGAATTGCAGTATATTTTAGCTGTACTCTAATATTTTATTTCTTCCGTCCTATGCTTTTTTTAGCTTCAATAGTATTCAACTTTAGCATTAAATATTAATTTTCAATTGAAATCAATAGGTGTTATGCCATCAGTGAGTAGAAGAATATTACTACATGTTCAGTGTGAGTATATTCTAATTAAATGAATGCAAAAAAGTAACTATTCTTAATTTAAAATCAATTATAAAATATCTAATCAATAATTGCATGCGCAAAGAATTGAACTTAAATTTTGTGCATTTGCTTGTTACGCAACTTTTTATGAGTAATTGTCAGAAAAGTGATGAAATTAAATTAAATGCTACATCAGATGATAATCACATTAACTTAAGCAAACATTTTAAACAAAGCTTTCAGCTATATTTCAATTTAGCTGATAGACAAATATTCAACCAAAAGCACACATAAGACTCAAATGCAGTGTTACTACAGTATTAGACAATTTAGTTATCGAAACATAATTAAATGTCATTAAATACTAGAAAAACTAAAGATAAGCACAAAATTTAATTAATAGTCAGTTAGCTTTACGAATAAATTTAATTGATTTATAACAGTTGCACCACAAATATGGTTACCGAGTCAAACAGTCGGGTGAGTAGGCTCTCTATGTATTGAATAATTTGAGCTCTCGAAGTAATAAAGTTAAAATAAAGCACCAATTTAGTGCCCCTTTAGGCAAAAATGTCTCATTGGACTGTCATATCGAAGCGTTTCCACAACCAGTTAACTATTGGCTAAATGATAGTATTGCTATCTTTGCCACTAATGATAAATATGAAATCAGTATCAAAGAGAAAGGCTATAAAAGACACTTAAGACTAACCATTCTTCAATTACAAGAGAAAGATTTGGGAAATTATCATTGCTTTGCCAAAAATCCATTGGGCGAACAAAAAAGCACAATAAAACTATATGGTCAGTAACTTTTTATAAACATTGCTTTTACTGCTCTCTTATTTACCATTTAATAAGACTGCAATTTCTTTTTCAAATCGATCACAGCCATCGAGATTAATGAGCTTTCAATTAAGGAAAGCCTAACTAATAAAAGACAGAGTTTTGATAGAAATAGTCGCAAAAATATAATCATTTTCAACGAAGATATCTCATTGAAAAACAACAACTATTATGGGAGACAACTGAACAGTTCATTTGAAGAAAGCATTTCTAATTTATCTTTAAATAAGTCGTTATTGTGTTACAAATATTTTGCAACCTTAGTATTTATTCGCTTATATTTGTTATTATTTGAGGTTAACATAACCTAATTTAAACTTTGTTCTCTCCATTCGTTTCCATATAATTCCTTAAAACTACAGAATAATTGTGATTTTAAACTGTTTTAAGTGCAAAAAGAAAAACAAGTGAAATGAATTACAAGTACACATTCTCTTTGCTTAATTGCTTAAGAAAAACAACTAATATAATAAATTCTTGAAGCGAATTATAAAAGCAACTGTACTTTATGTGAATACTTGGTTTCTATAAGAATAATAATTATAAAACTTTAATATCAACTCCATTTGGAACCGCTTATAATAAGCTTAAGAATGTAAACGCATTTTGTATCAGTTCTTAAAGCTATTACTGTTTATAGTCATTTAACTGACAGTAACTCAAGTTTTGTCATACTATCCAATGAAATGATTGTTAGTTTTAAAAAAGTTAAAAAAGGAACTTATTTTGTGTATTTCAACAAATGGATCAGTTATGTGCATATCATATCAATTTGTTAGATATTTTAGGCACTTATCATGTTAAACAATACTTGAATTGTGATCTAATATTTGCAAAACTCAATTAAAAGTGCGGATACACTGAGTGAATAAATTAAAAGAAAAGTCTATAAGCTTTCAAACTTTTACATAGAAATCGATGAATCGTTCACAGAATACTCTTCACAACAAACATGCTGTCAATCGCGTCATTAATTTATAAGTTATATTATAAAATTTTGAATCATTGTTATCGCTTTATTTCAATTAAATCAATTTTAGTTAATAGTATTGTTTAATGAATAGCAGTTCAATCACATTGTAATTTATTTGACTTTGAAAATAAAAAAAACTTTTTAATTTCCTTATGTCTTAAAATTGAAGTTTCATTGGTTGAGGAAAATAAAGTGAACATATCTTTATTTGTACTGTTAATCCGATTCTATTTTCCTACATTTCAAGATTATTTTAAACTTTTTTAGATTAAAAATGTGAAAATGTCTTTAAAGCCACTCAAATATAGCAGATTCAGGTCGTCTTTTAGTTTCAATATCAAGTTTTAATTGTAATATAACTTACTTCGAGATTTATTTTCCTATTTTCTGTATGTGCTGTATCAGTAATATCAATAATAATTAATTATTACGCATTTGATTAATAAAAAATTTAATTTCAAACAGTGAAAGCTTTAATTTCCTCTTAAATGTACTGTTTTGGGCTCTCATTGA
>JAQGCH010002117.1:0-13494 GCA_034699485.1 Nanhermannia elegantula
GTACCTAAAAAGTTGTAAAATAGGCAATAATAGTACCTAAAAACTTATGAAATAGGCACGAATAGTACCTTAAAATTTGAACTATTATACATTATTTATTTTTTAAATTGTATATATTGACAATTTAACAAAGAAGTAGAGTTTATAAAAGAGATTGAGTCTTATAATTTATATTGAATTTTGTTTAGTCTTTTTCATTTTATTAAAAAAATTACCTATTTTTCTATTAAAAAACAACAAAAAATCATGAAATAGGCAATTATAGGCATTTATGAATGTGTCTCAAGTGACTTATTTTGATTCTGATTCGGATTATATCAAAGAGAAAAAATAGTACAAATACTATTTTTCGCAGCCCTAGTGATTACTTAATACTGTATTATACCGTTCTATCAAAATCAAAGTGCATTAAATTTTGTTAACTATCGCGCAGCGAGAAATACTTTTCATATGATTAAAAACTATTTATAAAAATATGAGTGAAATGAATTTTACCAAACTGTGAATTTCTAAACATTAATCAAGTTTAAGCTAATCCCATAATACTGTACAATAAGTTGAACAATAATAACAATTACAGTTTGCTTTCAAAAGATTGACAGTAAGATCGAATTAAATTAAACTGAGCGAGTCTGGGATTCGAACTCACAACCCGGCACCTCTTCGATCATGAGTCCGGCACCTTTTCCCATTGCGCTACTCTGACTCCTTGGAAAATGTTTATATAGTATTTTTGACAAAGAATTTGCAAATTAAAGATATTTGAAACACAAAAAAATATTCTTGACATTTGAAATAATCTTGAAGCTTAAGTATTGCTTTTAGCACTTTTAGCAATTTGATTTATCTTTCAATTTATAAACGTTTAAATTTATATACAGAGCATTTTGTTTATGGTCTTTCATTTATGTAGTTCTAACACTTAATCTAAGTAATAAAAATAGTTATAAATTGGGAAACTAATGAATTTTATTTCATTTGAGTACTGATACTAGTATGTGGAGCAACTTTTTTTTATAAGTACAGGTATATCTTTTTTTCCCATAATAAGTTATTACTCAAACGCTGAATAAATAAAACTTAAAACGAAAACCACTGAAACTCATTTGAATAAATATTAATTAATTTTATAAGTTATAAGGGATTGAATTGTATGTAAACATTAGAAAATATTAAATAATTGCCTAACTTTATAATTGAAATTCACTCCCAATGTGAAAGAGTCTTAAAAAATTCTTTCATTAAGATTATTATAAACATAAATTTAGTTTAATTTATATTAATCATGAATTAATTAATCAATATATATATATTGAATAACTTACAGAGAGTATTGATTTTCTTCAAATTTGTTGATATAACAAATATTATTCAATTATTTGAATAAATAACTGCCTGAAACTTCATCCAAAAAGTTCTCAAACAAAAATTATAATATTTTTAATTAATTAAATCCTTATTTATGACTGCAATTTAAGGTATTTTTAAGCTACAGACTGAGAAATGAATAATAGGACAGTAAATTTTAGTTTCCTTTAATGCTTTATTTGTTTCGCTGTATGAATCTATAAAATTTAGTTTACAAGTATTTCTGACTGAAGTTATAAATTAGAGCCATCAGTAATGTGTAATAATTTATAGCTTATAAAATATAAGTAAATACATTCATAAAAATGAGTTTAATTCACGAAAAGCTTTTAATAATACACTCTTTCATTAGTGTTATTGTGATTCAGAACTTTTTTTGATAAATGAAACAAATTTTATAGCACTATACAAATTGTAGTTTACAATTGATTTTCTAGTCATCGATGTAACTTTGTTTCTATTGCACATGTATTTTAATTGTAATATTTATTTTTTTAGTAGTCCGGGAAACGAATTCTATTATTTATACATTTTTAAGAAAGCAAATGTTATGTTGTAAACAAATTGATTTCCGTGTCGTCTATTTATTCACACCCATAACTAATCAATCATTTCATACTACAGTAAAACTTGTGTTAGCGACCAGATATTTTGGCACCCACTGTTATTTTCAATGTATAAGCATCTGTGTGGAGCGACCACCTGAGTTATGCGACCGCGACCACTATTTTTATTTGACACTAGTACTATCAGAACCCGAATTAAGCGACCGTTTCAAAAAAATTTTACCGATTCTGAGAAAATGTATATGTGTACATCATTCGCCATTAGCGTTGGCAACGATACAATTTTCACACTAGATAAAGGTTCAGACCTTGTTCCGTTCTGATTCTTGTTAAGATTAATAACACAATTAGCTTATTATATCTAAATTAAATCACTTATATTTATTATTTTTTAAATTAATTTTTGTTAAGCGACCGCCTGTCTAAGCGACCACTATTTTCACCAACACAGGGGTGGGTCACTTAACACAGGTTTTACTGTATTTGTATTCCAAAAGTTTAAGAATTTTTAAATTTAATTTTTCGATATTGACATTAATGCCTGCTCTTATCGAAATCTAAATAAAATTCAAACATATTTGGCTTCTGTTTTATTTTATTTTAAGCAAATTATTGAGTTTTAGCAAAAGCTACATATAGTGAAGTGAATAATTGTAAAACATTTATTATTGAAGAAAAAATATGTTAATTAATTTAACTTATTAAAATTTTATATTATTAATGGACCAACCTTATCCAACTAATATAACGGAAGCAGCATCATGATATTTGTTTAGAGACCATTCTTACATAAGCCAAATACAATTTTATTGCCATTTGCATTAAAGTTATGCAAAAATTATTGCAAATAATAAATTTAGATCAAACTCAAAGTGAAATACAGTCTCTGACACCGTCTGACACAATCATACCATTCTTAGTGGAAGGTCGAAGACTAAAATAGAGGAGAGCATGGGGCTAAAAACGTAGGCCCGAGCCCGCCCGAAATTTTAAAAAGCATATAAAACAGGTATTTTATTCTTTTATTTTAATTAAGCATACATTCAAATTATATCAAATCAAAGTTGGATATTATGAATAACATTTATTTACTTTTTGTGGGTCTAAACTAGATCTACGATCAGTTAATGTTAAGCACTGTTATATTTATTAATGCAATTAAAAAAATTTCAGGCTCTTTCGGGCTCATAATACAGCCCGAGCCCGATGCTCTTCTCTAGACCATCCTTCCTTTTGAGAAGGAACTGAAATTTTGTCTTTCGAAGTTCGGAAGCACTTTCCTTCATCGATCTTTTAAGGCTGCTTAAGGAAGGATGACTTGCGAACAAAGTATAAGACTAGTAACAAAGTAAAAGAGAGAATTTCAATTAATGTTTTATGCAATCAATTTTTCAGTAACATATTAAATCCGATTATATACTTATAAAAGAGCATTAATAATATACAAAAGATTTAAAGGTATTTTATCGCTGTTCAAAATAAGAACAATAATTGATTAAATTGAAACTTAAAAATTAAATTTAATTAAAGATATATATAGATATTCAGTATAAGACTTATAAATAGCAAAAAATCATTCAAATCAACAATAAGAATGATAATTAACTTTTTAGTACCGGTTTTTAATAGTTATTATAGAAATCAATAAATGATTTTAATGACAATACTTAAAGAGTTATCTCATTATTTACTTTGTCGAGATTTGAAACCATGTGTACAGTATTTGTTACTAATTTGCAACTCAATTTAAAATTTGATTATATGGTATCGACCAGGAATCAGCAATAAAATTAAATCTTTTTTTTAAAATTAGTTCAAACTCTCGAGTTTTTCAGAAAGAATAACATAAAGAACAAAATAATCAGATAAAACTTTTTTAATGAGTACAAAAAACTGAGGTTAAAGAAATGTTTTCACTTAAGAGACTTAAGTTTTAAATTTCTTCTCAATGGTTGAAAAGAATTCACTTAAGGTTTTGTATAAATTTATTATTAACGGAATTACTATTTTCGAAATAATGCTTTCTTCTCCTCATTTTCTTAATAAAAAATGTAATTAACAGTAAAGTAATAATAGTAACGACTCCGACAGCAAACCCTATGGCCGCCTGTGTCATGTCGTCAAACAATGTTTTATGACACGATTCATCTTTAACTAAATTGCATTCTTTATACCAATCGTCTGGAATATACTCCTTAACGGACTCTTTGAATGCACTTAATTGACAAGAGGTTGCATTGAGACCACATATAGTTAGGTTTAATTCATCGATTACTATATTTGGCGTTACGTTTGCATAAAAGAGATGCACAAAACTCTTATTATTATTTTGATGCAATTCAAACAAAAGGGCGGATCCATAAGAAGGTGGAATACCTGTATATAAACCCAAAGCCTGTAAAAGAGTGACTATAAGTGTGTGGTGAGTCGCATAAGAATAAACTTTTTTCATTGAGTTCTCATTTACTGAATTGCTTGCATTTCTCATGTTTTCTGTCAGTTCTTGTAATATCAAACCTGCTCTTAATCTTTGAACTTTCTTTGAAGACCAGTCGAATTTGAAGCATTCAACTGGAACTCTTGCAGTCTTTTGAAAGTGTCATTTCCTAACTGATTGAGCCATTTCGGCGGTTCTAATGGTTGGTCAAAATGAGTTTCTGCGTGTAAAGTTTCGTATAGATAATCGAGTTGTAGTAATTCTGTGTAATTTTCTCCTGTCTTTTCTCCAACTTTTCTAATAAATTCTTTGTGAGACTCCATAAAGTTTTTTACTTCATTAGATTTCATGATCTCTTTATATGCCTCATCAGCTGCCGGACAGTTAGAGTCAGGGACTAACATACCATCAGATGACTTGAGAACTGTTTGAATTGCTATCGGCTGCCAATAATTAGAAAGAGAAGCACTTTTAGACCAAATCCATCTATCGTTTGGCGGATACATTCCGGCGACGAGAGCGGCCGCGCTCTCTATGCATCTGTTGGCCGCAGAACTTCTAATATGAATATTTTTAGGCGTATTTCCCAAAAAATTATTATATCTTTTACGCAAATACTCCCCAAAGCTAAACATTCTTTCTTTTCCTCTCGGTGTCAATTCTCCCAAACCGTCGTCCCATTTGTTATTCTTATACGGGTCGTTCTTGTAAAAGCTGATCGGTGTTCTATCTTCATGTCCGTGAACTATTTGAAGCAGTTTAAGAGTTGGGCTGTCGTCAGCACTAATATTATTACTGATCGCACAAAATAAGACTAATGATAAACACAAAAAATTCATTTAAAATTTTTTTTATTACATTAAATAATTATTTTTTGAATTCATGGCTGACATACATAATATTCATTTGTTAACTGTTAGTGACATTTGTAACAGTCTTTACAAGAGATTACAGGTAATAACAGAGCAAAGCAAAACATACCTACTTATCAATTGTATTGTTTTACTATATGATTGAATAAAACTTTTTAGTGTCATTAAAACAATAGTTTTTCTAATCTTAGCTGCAGTTTTGCACAAAGCCCTAAGTTATATCAGCATATATTCAAGTGTCTGAAAGAATTTTTTAGATAAGTTTTACATTATATCAAGTTCATTGATTTGCTTAATTCTATTTAAATCTGTTTAATCAAGTGAAGTGAAGCTGCGATCGGTCATTATATTAAGAATGTCTTCTACAGAGTCTTCTATAATAAGTAATTAAAAATAGTTAAGTAAAGAAAACAAAATTCCTTTGGGAATCATTACATAAATAGTTTATACAAATAAAAAATTGATTTATAATTTACTCAGAAATTTTGATACATATATAGAAATTGAGTCTAAACAAAGCTAAATAAAGCGATCAAAGATAATAATTTAAAATTATAGTTCAAATTATTAATTTTTAAAATAGATAACTGTCTTATCTGATAAACAACATGGAAATGAAAAATAATTTTCATAGATTCGAAATGTCTTTGACCAAAAAATATTCTGTTTATGGATTCTCTACTGCAATAGCTGATAGAAAGTGCTTCCATTATAATGATCTCGTTATATATCGATAAGCCAATCAACAATCCTATCGGCGAATTTACAATAGTTGTTAACTCATTCCGCAACACTTCTTATTTTATTTAAGAAGTTTTCTAAATCAAAAAGCTTTTCAGGAATGCTATTCAAATCCGATTAAACCAATTGCAGTAATCGTTTCCAAACCTAATAATCATCTTCAGTATTGCTAATTAGGTTTCATTGAACTTATTATTTTAGCAATTAATCAAAATAAACACTTAATTTAAAATTTTAATTCGATTAAAGGACAATCACATCTTCCATAGGATCAAAACTTTTTTAGGCATATATATATTTGATTTGCTTCGTGTTTGTTTTGCACGTTTGATATATTAAAAATTTGGCTCATCTTAAAGTTATATCTTATTTTCTAAGCTCCTTTACTATGACTTTCAATTAATCTTCATTTTCTAAAATCAATTATTTCTCTTTGTTATGACTACAGGTGAACCGTTTATTTCAAATAACAGTTCCGCATTTAATTGTATAAATACTCACGAAATTCAAAAATAAAAAGTTTTATTTATAATTAAAAAAGTAAAATAAGATAAATACGAAAAAGATTTGTACTCAAGAAAACCAATTTATATATTTTAAAGATCTCATAAAATAAAAATATTTTAAGTTAAATTAATGCACAATAGTTAAGAAAAATAACTTTTTATGAAAGATTTCTATTTTCATAGAAAAACATTTGCAGCTATGGTTTGTATTTTGTTGATTATATTCCATTTTGTAACTCAAATCTGATTATATAATAATTATCTTGATTTGGAGATAATATCGAATGTTTTGAAGTGCAACATAAAAGTGCTCATATGATAAAATGCCATTTAATGACGAGTTTCTCTAATTTTTATTTATTTATTGACACTTAAAAACTAAATTTATTTATATAATAGTAATTTTGCAGAAGTAAGATCTCGAGAGAAAATTTGATGCTTCAAGTTTTAATGTTCACCTAAACTGCATAAATTCAAACCATTTTTGGCAATTAATAATCTTTAAATTTTCAATCAATATTATAAAAAAACTGATTTATTGCAAAAAATAAAAAATTGTTAATCTGCACATTCTCAACAACAAAAATCGCCACAAGAAATACCCAAAAATAGTTGAATAACAAAATACTCAAACATCATATATTATACGATTTAATTATTTATTAAAAAAAAGTTATTCGTTATAATAAAATATCAAAATTTAAGCAATGAATTACATTGAAGTTACAAATTAGATACAAAAAATTTTAATCTAATTAAAATTTATCATTGCTTTTACTGTAAAAATAACTTATGAGACTATACAGTGACTAAAATAAAATATTGGATCTAAAAATATTTTAATTAAAAAAGAGTTAAAATGTATGATTTTTTCCAAATTGAAAAATTATTCGAAAGCCATCACAATTGGTTCGGAAGCAAAATTTTAGAAATTCAAAAAATTCGAGCGTAGGTTTTACTGTTGAATAAAATGCGAATAACTATATCTTGGTTTAAATCTTAAAACAGGGCACACCTTTATGGTTGAAAAACTCAACTATTAAATGAAATTAAGTTTATAAATAAATAAAACTAAACTCTTGGTGTATTTTTATGTCCCAGAGACGGCGGCGGACAGGATGTAAGAAACTATGTACTTGTTTTGTTACACAACGCGAGTTAAAAAACACTGAGTAACTAAAAAACAGTGCTCTTTATATAATTGTTGACTTCAGAAATTGAACGAATAATTTAAAATGAATTAGTTTAAATTTGAGATTTTATGCTTTAATAAGTCGCAATCATTAATTGATGTGATCCACAAATTTAATTCATAAATTATGTCTTATTGCTCTTATCTTTGATTAATAAGTTATAAATGAATTTATAATAACTCATATTATAATTAGCATAAACAGATCAATAATAAAAGCTAAACCATATAAAAAATAAGTTTCTATACATTCTTTTAACTAAAATATAAATTTTGTTATAAAATTAATGATTACATCGTTTTGAATTAGAGTTAAGTAAGCTCAAAAGCTCAGGGGGTAAACTTTCGGAAAATGCTGAACCTGGAAGGGGGTCAAACTCATCTGTTTTCTTAGAATACTTTTGTGTAAAATCATTTTTTGCTTCAAAATAATTTGTGGCCGAATTATAATTTTTTAGCCAAAAAGCGTTCTATTTTGGTAATAAATTCATTTATTATTTAATAGCTTAAAATAATTTCATTAAAATTTTGTATAAAATACTTTGAGGCATAATTTAAAAGTCAAAAATGTGTACCTTGGTCTACTCTTTGAATTTTTTTCAATATCCTTTGGCTCCCCTCTGATTTTGATAAAAAATTTTAATTTTATCAAAAGATTCTTAATCAGTTTTATTCTTTATTTCATCAAACAATGATATTAAAACCTAATATTTTTAATGATTCTCTAAAAAGGGTGAAATATGAAAAAAATTTGACGACAAATATTTGTAGGCGAGAGAAAGTAATTTAAAACCGAACAGTTTTACCCCTCAGATGTCCTGACTTGTGCAGGTATGCATTAGGTATAACTCCAGTATAACCTATCAGCAAAATTATTGTGCTTATACTTATGCTTATTATCTTAACATTGATAGATTAACTATTAGTAAATATTATTTTCATACAATAGTACTAACGTATGTTTAGTTGTATTGATATATATTTGGCATAATTGTCAAATTTGATTAAAACAATAAATTTTTAATTATACCAACAATAAAAGGTATTTGTATGAGAGGTCTTTGTACTATAGATATAAAGATACTGAAAACTCCTTTCAATTGAACTCAATACTTTAATTTTTAAGGTTTTTAAAATTAGTAAAAAGTTTTATCAGAATATGAATCAAATATAAATTATTAATAAATAATAAGTCATATTTATTAGTCTTAAGAGCACTTGTTGTTTATCATTATAAAAACAGGTCTTCAATTAGTTCTGTATTAATTAAATAAATTCGATGAATTCAAATACGTGAATGATTCAAATATTATTCTTCAATGATT
The DNA here is from genome assembly GCA_034699485.1 of Nanhermannia elegantula. Classification (NCBI taxonomy): domain Eukaryota; kingdom Metazoa; phylum Arthropoda; class Arachnida; order Sarcoptiformes; family Nanhermanniidae; genus Nanhermannia; species Nanhermannia elegantula. The sequence continues at coordinate 9,008 of JAQGCH010002117.1, forward strand.
TTTTTAATATCTTTTGATCTATAGGTCGATATATATTCTGAAAAAAACAAAGGGACCCAAATTATATAAATAGATAATTTGTGTATTCCATGTTTAAACTTTATTTGTTTTCTGGTGACAAATATGGACAGGATGTAAATTTTCAACTCATTATTAGCTCACTTAAAATTATGGAAAGGCCTCTAAAAAAGTAAGAGTAGAACTTGAGCTTGAGCATCGAGCATGTGGATTATAAGAGTCAATTTATTAGGAGAACCAACTTTTTTTTATAGTCCTAACTTAAAAAAATTAAGTTTAAGTTATAACTAATTAAGTATAAAATGCTACGTACTTTCCCCTAAAATACCTATTTTGAACATAAATCCCTATTCTCAAGATAAACCTCCATTTTTCCAAAAATGTGCAAATATTCATATAAACGAGAGATTCTAGAATTAAAATATAAATAAATTGAATTATTAGTATTATTAAAGCCAATTGTTTGTATAGAATAAATACACTTTTAGAACATGGAAATTGAGAGTGATTTAAAATTGTAGAGTTGTACAGTTGTTCACCTAAATCATACAATCCTACAAAAGTGTTTTACAATAATAAGCGATGTTATAACTGTCATTAATTTGTTATACTAATAACAGTTTTATTTTATATACTTATTTTGATTAATCTAATATTGGAGAAACCGGTTATTGATGCTCATATTTAATGCATTGATGAATTGCCATAATAACCGAATCCACAGGATATAAACAACAGGAATCCACATAATAAACAACAGAATATAGGTAGACCGCGCCAATTATCTTTTTTCTGTTTTGGTTAAATGGCCCAATAGTTACATTTTGCACACCTTTGACATTTATGACCAAATACTCGTCTTTGGGATTTTAACATACCTGCCAATAATCAAATTAGTCAACATAACCATTTGTGATATATTGAAGCAATGCCCCCTTTCCCAAATGCCCCCTTTCCCCAAATGCCTTAAGTAAGGGTCAAATTAAAGTTTTTCTGTAATTAGAGACTTAATTAACACTTTAAGTTAATGTTTTCAATTTCAATAGTCTAGGATTGGATTTTACATAAAGTGTTGGCAATGAGTGGAGAACTTTTATCTGTAATATCCATAATGTTATAAATGCCTAAATATGGAAATTTTTGTAAAGAAATGTTAATGTTTTTGAAAAAGTTATCACTGATTGAGTTTATTATTTCTAGTCTTAAATGAATGTCTGCAGTCTTTGAGTGAAATATACTGTCGGGTCTCGATTTTATGAAATTTTCAAATTTATGAAAATTTTAGAATCCTTTGGTTGGCTGTCAATAGAAACTTATGTTAAAAAATTTCAATTATATGAATTAACCTCTCAATTAAACAGGAATTGATTAAAATACTTGAAATGCACCAAGTAACATTTGATGATGCTATAAGACAATTAAATCTTCTCTTATACTCAATTCAATTCTACTCTTAAAGTTTTAACCAAAATTGAAATATTTATGTAAAATGTAAAATATTTTTTAACTAATAACCATTTAGTGAATGAATACTATGTAAATTTACTTATTTTCGTGTAAAATTGCATTGAAATAATAGATATTTGAAATTTTAAAAAAATGTTTCATAATTCAATTTTATGAAATTTGGACTTTATGAACAAATTTCTTCCAGTTCATAAAATCGAGACCTGATAGTATTAGTGAATATGCTAAATTTTTAACTTCTAAAAACCTTCGCTCATCACTTCCCTCTTATCTTTTTTGTTTAATGCTTAAACACATTCAGAATTTAAGTTATTTAAAGTAACGATTGCGAAAATCTTAAGATGTGCCTTTGCTTGGCGATCAAAACCCAAATCTTGAATATTTTGATATAACTTATTGGGATTTTCCATATTTCTTTATAGAAAGTTTCGTATATAACTATATACAGTATTTAATACCTTATGTATTTTTACAACATTGGCTAAAAACTCTTTCACTCACCGCCGTCACTACCAATCAAATGCACATCTATGTTGCAAATTCGCAACTTAAGATCTTTTGTAAAAACTCAGCCCAGTCTCTGATTATGATTAATTAAAGCTTATAAAGTTATCTTTTATGACAAGTCTCTAAAGCGGCTTAAATCAAATGATAATGCAATTGAGATAAACGAGTTTTAAAATAAGAAATTAATCTTTAAATCATTGGCTTTTCGCAAATTATCTTTTTTTTTGTTTTTGAAAAAGTGCTTAAATCATTTCCTAAACAGTTAGCAGTTTAGATTCAATCAGCATTTTTTGCTTATCTTCTTTCAAAACTTGAATATTCAACTAAAGTGGAAAAATAAGATTTATTAAACTTATTATTAGAAAAATATTATTTTTATTTAATATTTTTTATCAAATCTATTTGGGTGTCCCTTTACAAGCAGAAGCGCTTATAATATTTCAACCGTGTTTTGCTTCAAATTTACTAAAGCTTTCTCATTTTTTCTCATTGTGTCCTAAATATAGACATGTATTATAATTGACACTAAAAGAAAGCTTATTCTAATAAATGCCTGCCATGAACTCATATACTTGAAACAGTTCTCTCTTCAATGTGCTCTACACCAGTAGTTCTCAACTTTTTTGACCTTACGGACCACCAAAAATATAATGCATTTAAATACTAGTGTGAAAACTGTGCCTGTTTTGAACAATGTTAGAACTATTTTTTGCATATAAGACTAATTCTGGTTCTTTTCTGTTAGAGCTAATGGTAAATCTATTTAATTCTAATTAACATAGCATCATATTTTCACATTTCGGTCACCTCCTTTTCAGGAGATCTCACCTTTGTCCAGAGTTAGAGTGAGATTTTGACAGATTTTGGCAGTCAGTGTGAGCTAACGCTGAGGGTCTGAGGTTTTTCGAAATAATGGACAGCTGGTCCACACATTCAAGTCAAAGAAGAGCATTTTCCGGGGTTCGAACCTATGAACCTTCGATCATGGGCCCGACATATTTACACAGAGCTATCCTGACTCCCCTCAAATAATTCTAATTTGTCTTGAGTTCAATCAATAGTTTGGCTTTTATTCAATTGATATTTTGGCTTTAATTCAATAATAAGTATTAATTTAATTTAAAAACTTTATCAATAGTTTATCTATTTTTTCTAAATATATCTGTAATGTGTTTTTAGTGCTCGAATAGTTATCAGTTTTCAATAATTTCAATAATATTAAGATCAATACTAATAAATCCTTATTTTTATATCATTCTTCATTACATTAGTTATATTTTCTTATAAACTTATTCAATAGTTTTTTCCATCTATTGTTTATGCATTTATAAAAAATAATTCTAGGATTACAAGAAATATGAACGAAAACCCGCTGCGGCCCAACGTCTAGTAGTTACTAAAATAAATAAACTTATTTTGTTGATGTCCACAACTAAAATACAAAACACACAATCAGTAACATTAAGTTTTAACACTTTATGCGAAGCAATAAAAATACTCTATAAAACGTTTTTGTTTGTGAAGAGCTTTCTGGAAAATAATACTCATACTAGAGAAACACTACTTTGTCAATTATATAGTCAATACAAGTATTACAATAAATTATAATTTTTGTTCAATATATTTCATTCAATAAATTATTTAATTAATTCTCTTAATATATTTTTTCAAATACTTCTAAATGTTTACCACATCAGATAGTTTTACATGTTTTACATGTTCCAAATGTTTTACATTCAATTAAACTTAATTTGCAGATTAAATGTCATGTTTATATGGAGTCACTAATAAAGACGATGATAACTAGAAGAAAAATAAAAGCATAGTATTTGTCTAAGTTCCTGACCGGCGATTGATTGATACGATACGGATTTAATCAATTAAAATAATGTTAAGATTTGATCTTTTTTCGCATCTCTGGATATATGGCGCATAAAACAAAACCATTCTTTGAGTTTAGCTTAACTGTTTGCGTTTCATTAATTAAAACCTAAATCTAATTTAAAAATTTCTAAGAACAAATGTAGCGTTTATTTAAAAGAACTATAGTTTAAATCATGTCAACCCATTCCCATGAAAAGTAAGTCCAGGATAAGTTCATTAAAACCAAATCCTAGTTCTCATACAATAATACAGAAACTTAAGACATTAGCATTACTTTATATAAACATAATATATATTGATTTATATATTGATTATTTCATTAATTGATAACTATTTAATTTGAGATTCTTTATGAACGCCTAAGAAAAAAAGAATATTTTCATTCATTTTCAAATAAATAAATTTCAAATAACATCTGAGTCATTTTTTTAGATCCTGTAGAGTTTTGGTAAATTAAATTCTCTTTTAACTTTTTAGCTTAATCTGATGTTAATTCAAAATTTAGATATACAGTAGACTCTCGTTATAGTGAAGTCAGATATAGTGAATCTCTCGCTATAGTTCACAGTTTTAGACCACTAGTTTGGTTCGCTATACCCGACAATGTTATA
>JAQGCH010002118.1:0-13491 GCA_034699485.1 Nanhermannia elegantula
GTGCATTGCATTTTTACCACTTTTATTCTCTCTAAATTGTAAGCAATCAATTAGTGCGGACTCATTAGGATTAATAACTATTAAAGAGCTCGAAGAGCTCAGAAAGAGGATGACATCGAGAGGATATGATAGGGGTGTTAGGCAGACGATACCGACCACAAGACGAAAGGCTAGAGTATCGCCACGAAGTTCAAGTGTATCATCAGATATGAGAGCCTCAGCTCGATTAGAGGCTCAAGATTTGCTGGAAGCCGAGCGCGAATATCAACGACAACAGGATCTTGAAAAGAGTGCCTCTGATCTGGCGATGGAAGCGATGGAATATAAGTTTTTGTCGCGTCGTAAAAGACTTATGGCTAGAAAGTTAGCGCGAGAAACAAAAGACAAGTCGGATCCTAAGTTTGATGATCGGCAACATATTGAATTCGATAATAATGGGAATTTAATCAATGTATCGCGAAGTGGCACACAATCGGTTGCGCCTGACTTATCATTATCGATAACAACCAAAATGGACTTCTGTGATCCTGAAGTACTACTTGAGAAGCCTGAAGCTCGTCGTGAATTCACACCTGACCAAAGCGTCAGAGCTAAACACGACCGGGAAATGGTAAGACTGCTAACGCTTTAATCTATTTTATTGCTTTATCTCAAATTGAGTTCTAAATCTTTCTTATTATTCAATAATAGTATTAAATATCTAATAGTTTTCATTTAGACTATACTTTAGATGTTTTTTTACTCAATTAAATTTATTTTTAAATTTCTCTTAATTAGTTTGTGTTTGTTTTACTGTTTTATAGTGTTTTCTATATATGAAAAACACAATAAACTTTTGAACCTATTATTTAAATTGCAACGCGTAAGTGCTATTACAAATCTATTTCTCTTTATTTGAAGTAAAAATTCTTTACCGATAAAATCTCGATTCGTCCTTCAGTTTATTGTTTTCTTTTAAATTCTCTTCAATAGTTATATAACTGTAAAACTTTTATAGCCGTTTCTGCTATTAAAGGGTGAATTATATTTTTCAAAACAAGAATAAATAGATATAAAAACAATGAAATAAGTTATAGAAAAGAAATTCTTAAGTCAACTATTATTTGTTTCCATTATCTATATTATTAAAAAGATCAGTTTGTGTGTGTGTGTGTGTGTGTGTGTATGTAATTCCGCAATAATGTAATAAAGCTCATTATCTACAGCTTAAAATTTATAAATTTATGGTTAAATATGGTTAAAAATTTGAATATACTTATAATTAAAAAGTTGCCAAACAATGGGATCTATTCGTAGAAATTGTTAATTTATTATTTTAAAAATATTTAAATATAAAGACCTTAAAAGCAAATGAAAATGTATTTAGAAATAAAATTTGATTTTCAAATTGAAACTCATATGAAACAGAAAAAATACGACGAATCGGATTCAAATGTTAAAAAGAGGTCTCGATTCACAGCAAGTCTAATTCGCACGAACACAAGCGATTCAGATCAGGAACCAGAGGAAGACAGTGGTTATGAAGCAAAAAGTTGCTTAACTGACACAACACAAATGGATCCGTCGCGCGCTGTATCTCGTGGTAGTTTCAGCTCTTCTTTAAGACCATTCAGTTCTGAATTCGAAGAAAGTGCGTGGGGTTCACAGGAACTGCTTGAAAGTGATTCTTCAGTTCGAAAAAAATCAACAAAATCTCGTTCATCTGATGATATGGAGCACGAACATGACATGTTTCAGGACGCAGAAGAATGTCTGGACAGCCTTATTAAATATGGAGACTTCGAAGCGGGTAAGTCTTCACTTTATTGCTATTATTTAATTAAATTTTGGTTAAGAATCTCTTTTGCTTTAAAATAATTTCCATAATGTGTTTCTAATGAAATGAATTTGCATTAAATATATGCTTAAATTCATATCATGTTTATATTCATAACATGTTTATATAAGTACTCAAAATAACAAATAAAAAGACAAAATCACCTTTTATTTGAATTATTTTTCAATTTGAATGCTATTTGAATGCTATTTGAGTGCTTTTTGACTGCTATTTGAATGCAGTCAAATGAAAGTTTGTTTGTAAGCTCAGTGATTCAATTTTTATTGTATCTCAAAATGTATTTCAGCTTTTATATTGAGATCAAATCTCAATATATTTCTGTTAACAGTCAAAGTTTGAATATTTACTTCTAAAACATGAAATTAAAATGAGAATAGTTTATCCCAACATATGTTAGTTCTATAATTAATATCAATCAAACTCTACTTCAAATGTGTGATTACTGCAAATGAAAAGCAATGATTATCTGTACCCATATTCAAAAATACAAAAGCAATGTACTGTGTTATAAGTCTTTTTTAAATCAAATTAAATCAAAGAATATTCATTTGTCTGTTTGAGCAAAGTATAGGTTCTTTTAAGTGAAAAAATCATTTAATTCATTCCTTATAGTTTCGAGAATTTATTTTGATTTTATTCAATACTTAATTCAAAAAAGTTATAAAAACACTGAACCATGAAATATACAAATTAACCCAATTTGTGCGCATTCAAAGTTATTTGAAAAGCAATTTTAAGGAAGTTAATGATTAAAACAGATTTTGTGTATAAATTCAAAATTAAAAACAATTGCATAACTGAATTACAGGTGGAATCGAGACTCCAGCAGAATATGAAGTAATAGATTTGGCTCCGACTAGAATCGATGTCAAAGATAAAATTGATAAGAATGATAAAAACAATTACACAAAAGATTTATCCACACCTTTATTAATGAAAACAAGAAGACCTCGAGCTGAGGGCCGTCGGAGTACATCAGACCCAGTGCGTGATCGTATTTCATCGCCAGCTCTTCATTTGCCACCAGTGGTTAGGAGAGGAAGTACTGCTATGCCATACCATTTTGCGATGCCTTCGAGTACTTTAGTTGGATATATGCGACCAACTGTTGCCTCTTTGAGGGCCAGATATGAAAGAGAAGATATTGACGGCAACAATATATTGCAGGCAGCGCGAGAACGGTTCAAAATTTCCGAGGAAGAGAACTATAGGTATGTTTAGTTTTGTTTTAATATTAATTACTTATAAGTTAGAATTGAATTCTTGATGGCCTTCAATGAGCTGACTCGCAAATTATGAATCCTATGCTTTTCTTTCGCAAACAATGTTAAATAGTTTGCACAGCTCTTAAAGCTATTCAGTTTGCACAATGTTAAGCATTTTAATTAATTTTCCTTAAAATAGGTTTAGATAATCATTAGGTCTAAATACTTAATTACTAGTAATTGTTATAATTTTAATGAGTTGAGCCCTAGAGAAAAATTATTTTTCATAATACAAATCACTTGATTTCTATGAATGTTATAATTTTGAATTTTATCAGTAGTCAGCAGTTATTTTGACATTACTTTTGATAAAATGTGAAAATATATAAATATAACTTAAGATAACGACTGACTATTAATAAAATTGAAAATTTATTTATTTATTACATTTCTAAACAGTTTATTTTTGAACAATAATGATGAGTATTTTATTTTTAATTTTCTTACTAATTCACTGACACAGCAATTCTCTGAGAAAATATACTTTATTAACAATAAGGTTACAACTCTTTCAGCATTGGAAGAGTAGAAATCAGTTTTAATAGATTTAAGTATTGAAAAGCTTATAATAAAGTTATTCAGAATTATTTTGAGAATTTATTAGAGAACTAAAAATAACACCGAACTAACAAAAGTAACCAAAAATTTAGGATAAAAAAAGCTGAGGAAGAATTAAAAACTAAGAAATTAGACGAAGAAAGAAATAAACGATATGAAGATTGGCTCAGAAAGTTAGATGAAGTGAATATTATACCACAATCTGCAAAAGAGAGAGTCAAAAAGCTAGAAAATGAAATTTATCGCATCAAAAAACCAGATGAAAGTGAATCTCATATTGCAAGGGCTTATAGAAGAAGAATAATAGATGACGAAAATGAACTTATATTTCCCATCAGTCGTAAAACACAAACGAAGCCTGATTTACAATATCAGGTGAAAATGATATCAAGAACTACCCAAACAAACGAGGTTTCAAGTACTGATGTCTCAGTTAATACTGAAATTGATTTCAGGTATATCTAATTCAAAGTGATTAATCATTTTACAACTGATTTATTAGTATTTTGATTATTTGTGAAAAGTATTTATGAAAAGTATTTATGAAGGTATTTATGAAAGTATTTATTCACTATTCAATTAATTTTAATTTTATGACAGGTTAATGAGCGCATTATTAGACAAGTTATTGGTAGCTAAGACTTCAGTTGCAGTTCAAACCGATTGGAAGAATGATGTGGTTGAGACTCGAGATGTCGGAGTGTCTACTGAAAGAATATTTTGGGAAAGGTTGTCATCTCCTTTGCCATCCTTTAGATCAATGTCTGCTCAAACTGAAGTCTCAGCGCTGAGATCGAAAGATAAATCTGTTTCTACTGATCCAGATATTACAGGTTTGTATAATTATTTGCATTTTACAACTTTTGAGAACTCACGAGTCAGTACTAACTTTATTGGCAACCAATAAATTGACTTTAAATAGAGTTACTTTTTGGAGATATAATAAAATGTAAAAATAAAAATATTTATATTATTATAATAAACATTCGCTTCAATTAAGCGCTTTTCAGAGAAAATCATATTATTTAGTGATTAAACTTTAAGCTTTAGAAAAATTTTGAATATATGGTGCCATCAAATAAGAATAGTAGACCTACTTTTTAGAGACAATAAATCAATCAAACCTACCTTCTCTGCATTGATTGCAATTTTTAAAAATAAATTTCTTACATTTTTGTAAAATTTTTCCAATTTTTTCAATTGAAGTTCAGAGTCTTCATAATTTAGAGGTTAGTTAAGCTTATCTAACTTTAAAGCCATATATGGAAGAAATGGCAGAATTTTTATTTAAAATTTAACGATTTTCAGATGTTTTACTTTCTGATTATAAGACTCTATTTGAAAAGCAATGGTATGATATTGGGTTCAAATTAGAAGAATATTTGATGTTTAATAATTTAATTAAATTGATCTCAAGTATTAAACTGAATGCAATTTTCATGACTGTCATCAATATTAGCTATGAATATATAATTAACTTGATTATTGATTTTCATTAAATATAATTTAATAACAATAATTGGTATTTATCTTTAGGCCATCGCCATAGAAATAGATCATCTCGTGATTCATTATCATCACGATTATCATCAGGTGTTCAAACAGATCAGAAGTGGATATCAAGAAAAGACGTCAGTTGTGAAGCAAACTTTTCATCGTTTTCATCTGAATCAGAAGAATCTGTAGTTTCTGCTTATCCTAAAGGGTTTCATCCGAAAACAGGCCAATTGCTCGATGAGAAGCTATTATCAAATTATTATAAGATTAATGACCAAAATAGTAGTAAATATGGTGTTAAGATTCGTGATAGCAATTTACATAAGCTGTCAAAAACACCTGAGCCTATAATTGAAGAATACGGTTCAAGTTCTTCGTCTGAATCTTATTCAGAAGGGGATTATAATTGTGAAAATGTGCGAGAAATCTATCGCGAAAAATATGCTGAATATAAATCATCAAAACCTATACCCAAAACTTATTATATGAGAAGTGAAGAAAAAAGAGTTCATTTAGATCTCAATGAAAGGAAGAGATACAGAGACAGAGAGTTATTGGAGACTGATTTGGAACAGTTTGATAGGGAGCCAAAAATATCCGAAACCAGAGCTAAATTCACTGCCGATAAAGTGAGATTACCTTAAAATAAAATTTTTTTATTAACTCAAAGTTATAAAAGTTTTTAAATTATGTGCAGAGACCTGAAAGTCGATACGAAGCCAGTATTAAATCACCTCAAATAACAAGAAAGCCGTTAACAATGTTGAAAACAAGTGAAACACAAACTAATGATATCGTAACAGTTAGACCGCAATCAGTGACCAAACCAGAGATCAAATTCGTATCAAAAGACTTGAAAACTGAATCAAAAATATTGATAGAAGTGACAAAAGCGCGCAAAAAAGAGAGGAGTGAAGTGACATCACTGACAAAACTGGATGACGACGGAAAGATGTCACGAACAACACGCGTCACCACAAGCAAACATATACCAGTTCTATCTGATAGGGATGTAAGACAAAAAATAATAGAAGACAAACAATCGTCAATATCTTCACCGAAGAGACCATTGTCTCCTATAAGAAAAGCACAATCAGAGATCAATGTCACACCTGTTAGCGATGTATCCACAAGACCTGCTTCAGCGGTTGACTTATCTATGACGCAAACACGGGCCGCACCTAAAATGCCTTCCACAACAAGCCTGAGTTCGTCACTTAAGAGCCCGAGTTCTTCATTTAAGAGTCCGAGTCCGCCATTGACTCGATTTGCAGATGAGATAACAGTGCCAAAGGTCGGTCGCGTCAATATTCAAGATCCTATGCATTTATTAGTGATCGCACCGCCGGAATCATTCGATAATAAAGATTTCAGTGCTTTTAATGGAGACTCACTGCTTATGCCTATTAATAAGTCTAAATGGAAAGAAACTTCGAGTTCAACCATTTGTAATGAGATGTCAACCGATGCCTTCAGGGATGACGAAGGTCTCAATTCAATTATAAATTCAATTTTCTTATTATATATTCAATATTTATGATAAAAATTAATTTTAATCTAAAACACAGGCAATGCTCTTAAACCTAAATTAGTTTCGATGACTACCGAAACTATGATTGAAAATAAAGGCAGTGAATCAAAAATACATACGAGATCACGAACTGCCAGAAAATATGCGCCTGATGCCGAAGAAAAAACAATAACCACTGAATCATCTTTTAACGGGACTCAAGGTATCAAATGTCAGCCAAACTACTAATTATTTAAAGTGAATCAAGTTTTGGATATTTGAAGTTCTTTAAAAAATAATTCACAATTGATTTGTAATTCAATTTTTATCTAAATATCGTATTAGATCTTAAGAAAGATAATTATCCATTTATTGAAAGAGAGCGCACATCACAACCATTTACTTCATCAGTAACATCCCCCACACCATTAGTAACACTCGCGGACACACCAGATATTCCAGACTTTATAAGTCCAGAACCTGAGCCATTACCCGAAGTGTTGAGTAGGAAAAGAACAAAAGACAAAGAAATGCCTTCTCTGGCAAGAGATGTTCGTTCATCTCGTTATAGACCAGATGAAGAAGAATGCAATAAACTGGTGAACACATCGCAAAGAAGAGCTGCCATTGTTGAACCTGTTCAACAACTGAAGACAGCTATTGCAAGCGATGTCAATAAAACTATTACTCAATCAGCTGGTTCTTCACCAGCGACTGAAATAATTACGCGAATAATTAGAACTTCAGAACCCGATGAAAGTAAAAAATCTCGAAAATCAAAAACTGTTTTTGAACAGGAATTGCAATCAGGAGATATGAGTATTGATGGAGGTGGTGGTTGTAGGATATCATCGAGTATTACTTTTGACAATCCGAGTACTCCTAACAGAGGTGTCATTATTAAAGAACTCAACGAAGACGGCACTTCCAAGGTATTGGTTGTTTAAATATTTGGTTTATTATTTTAATTGTAATCGTTTTGGACACTCTATAGAAGAACTGGCTTTCATGGCATTAAACATATACTATAGAACTTTTGCTATATTTTTCACCTTTAAACTAATTGACCTTTAATTGACTCTAACTTGAAGTTGAATTAAAAACAGATATATCTTTGAGAAAAACTTTTGAGCTATCAATTTAAAGGCTATTAAGTTATTAGTGTTTGGCCTTTTGTAACAAATTCTAATGTAAAGACTTTTTATTAAGTAATGTAATGCTTATCTCATACCTGAAAGGACGGATCAATGGATAATTTAGATCAGAAATCTGGCGAAATACTTACTGAAACTAATTTTCAAAGATTTAAAACTCCGCGAAGAGATAGTAATGATCGCGAAGAGACGTCTTGGAAATACTCAATGGAATGCAATTGTGTCAACGGTTCCAATACTACTGTTCGGTAAGACTTTGGTTGGCTATAAAAACAAGACAGAAAAACAATTAGTAATTCTTTGTCAATCTTAAGGTCATCTCTTGTTGTATTTTCTTCTGCAGCACAACTGTCAACTACAAGAGGATCACTTATCCATTAACTTCATATGAAACAAGTCTTTGATTCAATACTTATTTAGAAGTAATCAATGCCTTAATTTTGATAATATATTGATATCTATTTTCTAATAATTAATACATGTTTAAATATATTTTGTTTGTCTAATTGTTTTAGTAAATTAATTGTCAATCATATCAAATATCTTAATATTAGATCATTTGTATGAAAACTATCTGTGGCTCTCATAAGTGATTTTCTTAATTCTATTTTTATTAAATGTTTTTTATTTACAATCAATTAAAAAAGATTGCATTCAATTTGATTTAAAATCTATATGTGTTTTATAAAAGTTTTATTTGGTCTTTGAAAAGCTGGTTCTATTATCTGACATCTTCACAAATTTGTGTATAACTTACTTTCATCTAATTTCAAGAAATCGCTCACATATTGGCTGTCATTTGTGCTCAATTTGGGATTCACTTCAATAGACCACTGATTTGAACCGATTTTGAAACTTTTACTTTTAATCACTCTATTTATTGCTGAAAAGTTATTTATTACGAAAATAACTTTGGGTTTTGTGCATAAAATTCTCTTTTGTGATTCCATTGCCTTCTCTTTTGAATTGTCGGATGTCTCTCTCAATTGATTTGAAGGATTGCTCAAAAATCACTCAAATTTTTATCGCTTTATTTGAAATGAAAACAAATTTAAATATTTTGAACGACAATTTGTTTTATAAAATATAACATTTAAATTGTTAAAACCGTTATATTTAACGATTTGAAGTATATATTCAAAATTTTTAAATTGTGTTATTTCTCTATATATTTTAGGCTTTAGATAATGTGTTTTAAATTTTTTTTAAAACCCGTATAAGTTATAATAAAAGCATTGTTATAGACTTTACAGTGCATTTGACTTTTATATGTATGAAAATATAACTGAATATTATTGTTGTAAAAATTTTTATTACTTTATTGTAAGATTGCAAACACACACAGACTCACATTTTTTAAATAATATAGTAATAGATGATCGTATACATTAAAATTAAATCCTATTTTATTTAAAACAATGAACTCCGCACATAATGTAATGAAATTTTTACATTAAGTTAAGTTCTTGTGTTATAAAAATATCTAAAAGTTTATTAAACTCACTGAATGTACTTTTGATTATAGAAGTGTTTATGTTATCAATTGCTTAATGATTTGTCTCTATATTTATACTAATTTTCATGTATTGGTTAAAGTTTAATAAGTTATACAATACTTTTTGATAAGTTATCAATAGTTATAACAACAATCATGCGATTCAAAGAAATCGTTTTAAATAACTGCCAAATACTCAATAAAATATTTAATTTCACTGAATCTTAGTTTTTATTAATTTACAAATCATTAGTTATTTTTCTAACATTTTATTTCATACATTAGTTATTGTATAATAAGTTATTTGAAACTCTTTGAGACTGAAAAATGAGTTCAAGTGTTTGTAATGAATTACATTGTAATCCTGTTTAACACGAGTTTAACAGTTTGTCTTACTATTTGTTTTCTGTTTTGATTACATTTTAATAGACTGTCGAACACAATGCTAACAAAACCAAGAAATGGTTATAATTATGACTCTTTTGATAGATTTGGTGACGATTTATGTGAACTATTATTAAGTTATTTAACAATTTGTGATAAACTGTGTTTTGAATGCGTTTCAAAGCAATGGAAACGTTTAATATATAATAAACTGCAAAAACTTTTTATTTGTTTCAACTTTTCATCTGATTTGTTAATAAAGAAAATTCCAAATCGAAGAACTCCTCCACAGAATGTCGCGAATCATGCGTTTGAAAAGTTTATGCAAAACATTGTATTCATTAATGAAATAGTAATTTGTAATGCAATTAATGCACAAATTGTTAGTATTATTAATAGTAATTACAGTCAACACATGAATCAAATTAATTTATTTGTCGATATAATTAATGGTAAAAGTAATTTAATTTTTGGGACCAATGGAGAAATTTTTCTGCAAAATGTTGTGTTAGATTCGGTGAGAATTAATACCAAAGTATTGGTCAAACTTTTCGCAAAGTGTCATAAAATTAAATTAATTTTGTGCACAATTTTGAGTCCAATTACTGAACAATTTATGTCTAAATTGAGTGAAATCTCGTTTACGTTAAGTATCGTCAATAGTAATGAATTGAAGTCTTTTTCAAACTTGTACTGCAAGCAAATTAATAAATTGAAGATAACTTTGAGCACAACCTCAATAAGTGCATCAAATGGTGACTTGAATGCAATGCTTAAACAAATATCCAATTTTGAAAATCTTGAAATATTAGTATTAAATATCAAATCAACTAATAATTTATCGCCAATTGATAGCGGATTAGCAATGATTGCGAATAGTTGTAAAAAATTAGTTTTTCTCGAAATAGTCGTCAATTTATTGGGCAATAAATACAAAATTATTGAAAACTTATTTGAAATAATCCAAAAATTTAATGCATTGAAAGGTCTTCAATGCATTGATAACTCATTTGCTGTCAATTATGGAGACATTAAATTACTTGAAAACAGTAAAAGTTTGGTTCACTTGAGTCTAACTCTAAATTCATTGACTGATAAGCGTTTAGAAGACATTCACTTATATTTACCGCAATTGAAACGAATTATAATAGACTACGATTATGATATCATAACTTATGAAACTTTAGAAAATTTGGTCAAAATTGAAAACTTAGATCTCATTTCAATATACAATAATAGTTTATTTGACTCAAATGTTAACGAACTGATTGATACTCTTATAAAAACCTCTCGAAGGAACTCAAAAATTCTGTTCTTCTGGAGTTTAAGTCACGAAAATGGTTGGAATTTTAGATTTTACTCAATTCCGCCTAATCTTAAAATAAAATATAATAATAAAATGATTTAATTGTCATAAAGGTTTTCAAATACTATTCTTAATTGAAATTAACTTTAAATATTATACATAATTGATAGCAAACCTCTGTTAAAAATGTATCCAAACCTTAATTTGCTAACAAAATTAAAATAATTGAAACCTCCAAAGACTTATATACTGTAACAAAATTAGAATCTTTTATAACTCAAAAATGTTCTTAAATGTTTTTTTGATAAGAAATAAATGATTAAAAACGAGGTTTATTACAGTTTTAGGCTAAAAAATAATTTTATTATACAAATTCTCATTAAGACTTTGACAATTTTAAAAATGTAAAGTTTATTAATTGAAAAACAGGTTTCATTTTGGCTGAATATTATGATAATTCTATTTTATAATATTGTAACTGAAGTAAAGTTAATCATTACTTAATACTAATTGAAAAAATTAAAGAACCGGTACAGGAATACAGTATTCAAGTTATTTACAAAATTTATTTAGCAATAATTCATTAAAGGCTCACAATTAATGCATAAATAGATAATAAAAACAAATTACAGTTGAATATAAGGCTATATTATTGCGTTATTTGTTTCACTTTAATTCGATTTAATAAGTTGTAAACGTTTTTAATAAAGAGTTAATTGCTTTCCGGGTGTAGGCGTACGAAAAAATAAGAAATTGTGTTTACAGTTCATTTGCGTTTCGTTGTATTGTGTCGGAGATGATTGTGATGATTGTTTGCCATTACTAGTGGCTGAAGAAGAATTAGTACAAGAAGAAGATAATGAAGAAGATCGTGAACGCAAAGAATCTGCGGCTGATAAACGGCGCGGAAGTGTTCCGTTAGATTTATAACTAGGAGTTCGTGGCTGTGGTTCTGAATACAAGAAAAACACTTTCAATAACTTAGTCTTAAATTTATATCAAATTATTTCAAACCTTGAATCTGTGTTTCATCATAAAGAGAACCGGGAATTCTGGGCTTTATATACATCGGTGCTCTTGAGGGAGAAGGCGATGGAATTGGCATTTGGTATTCAGCCACTGATTCCCAAGTAGTGAAGTCTTGAATCATTAGCTCAATATTCTTCGCCCATAACTTAATGTCTCCCAAACCGTTATCATTTGATAGTATAAAACACTTGTCTTCGTTATGAATTGTGAGCGCATTCGATCCTGAATTCAATTTAGTATTTTTATTGATAGGAATAACCAGATCTGCGTTCATACAGTCGTATTTCTTTTTAATGGTTCCGTAAGTATGCGAACTATTTCTATCGTACTTTTTGGACCACAAACGCAACTGAAAGTTCTTAAGCGATGCCCAATATACTGATTCTATTTTTTGTACTCTAGCAGTCGCTTCTTTCACCTTAAGATAACCTGAAATTTTTTCTATTGTTTGGCAATCGGGCTGTACTGCAAGTCGACAACAAAAGTGTCCAAATAGTGGTAATTGAGAGTTTCGATTCTCTAGATTTTCAATCACTAAATCATGTGTTTTGATAGCATCGGAAGCGTCTTTGAGACCAAGTGTTGCCGTCGCCACCAAATGAAACTTTGGACCACTTTAATAGATAGTAAAAAAATTGATTACATATACAATTTTGACAATTAGTTAAGTAATTAAATACTTTTCTGAATCCAAGTCGTCTTTGACAGCAGCCGCCAGTTTTCTACCCAAAGTTTTTGAAACTGAAGTCGATATCTTTTTGGTCAACTTTCTGGGAGTGGAGGCTATACTGAGATCGTCGTGCAATACTCTCGAATAGATTTCTAGTTTAAACTCGAAATCAGGCGGAATGTTAGCAAAAACACAGACATCTTCGAAGCTAATGTCTGTCGTACTCCTGTCAACATTGCTAACCATTATCGTGTCATAAACTTCAGTTCCGATTTTCAACAGACAAAATACAGCGAATCTTCTATAATCTCCTTTGTTCTTGAAGTGATCCGTGTCTTTCCATATCAATGGCATCCGAATATCTAAAGAGGCCGAAGAAATCAAGTCTTAGTAACTTTCAAACATAAAAAATCATTTTAATGATCATCTGATAGGAAATTAATTATATTTAACTTTCAATTCAAAAGTAATTTCAATTGAAATACAATAATAAAAGGCTAAATAGGAAATTGATGTGAGCTCTAAATATTGATTACTCAAAATCATTCACTGAATACTTGTTTCAATAATTTTTTGTTATTTAAATAAATTGAAAGAATTTAAAAAGTAATGGGTTTGTTAGGAAGTATAGAAATAAGAGCTTTGAACTATCAGTCGAAAAACTGAAATTGTTTTCTACAGGTATTGATAATACAATATTATTATCATGAATATAATATGACATTTATTAATGAATCTTAATGTTAAACTAACTGCTAGTGATTGTTAAAGTTAAGTTGAATAAGA
>JAQGCH010002119.1:0-13482 GCA_034699485.1 Nanhermannia elegantula
CTGTCTGTGATATGATGCGGACCACTCACTCGTCAGTCCATTGCATAATAACAATATACTACTAATTGAGGTTACATCGCCATAAACACTATTTTATTGATAAATCGATATAAATTAGAATTCAAACAGTGTAACATTCTTAGGAATCACATGAATTGACTGTTTTTCTTTTACTAAGATAGTAATACTCTGATAAGTTTTAGAATAATAAACGATAAATTAATTGCATTTATAAGTATTTTAAAGGATAAAATAGACTTTAAGGTCAAATCTTTATCAATATTTATAATTTTAATTACTGTGTTTTGAATTTTGGACAAAGTAAGACTTACGCGCTCGAACTTCTTCAGGAACTTCTTGATTGTGAACTGTAGACTAGAGGTGAAAATCTGAGTCCAAATTCCATTTATGATGGGATTGGGAATGGGATTGGGATGGCATTGGCTTTGAAATTTTGACGAATGAGATTGATTGGGATTTTTAAAAATTTATTTCAATTTTTTCAAATGAAATTTTATTTATTTAATTCCAATAATTATTTATTTTTAGTTGACGTTTAATAAAAAGGCAATTTATCAAAATTTCAAATGAGAGAAGTGAAAGTTTCTCTTCTAGTGTTCTACCACTAATAGTAATATTGCTCTCAGACTCAAATTGATAAAATTTAACTCAGACTCAGATTCACTTCAATAGATGAACAATTAATGCAAATAAATTTTAAAACATGTGAATAAATTTCATAGAAATATTCAAAACATGTTCTTACCATTTATTTTTCGTAAGTAAATAGAAAACTTAAAGGTCATGGGATTGGGACTGGGATGGGATTGGGTTTCATATTTTAAATTTCAATGGGATTGGGATTAAAAATTTTGTGAATTCTTACCACTACTGTAGACTCAAAACTGGATGCCTGAACACAGTATTCTACGGCTCCACTACTTTACCTTACTTTAATTTCATACCTTTAATATATCTTTACCTTTTACCTTTACCTCTAAAAGATGTATACTTTTAAAAACTATAAGTCCTCATTCCTGGTCTTGGGCTGACTCTCCCTTATTTGTTAGCTAATAAGGGTGAGTCAAGTCCAACACCACAGGTGCGGACTTTTTGTTTCCAAAAGTGTACATCATTAATGTCTTGAGTCTGTAATTCAAAATGTTATAAATTATAAGTGATCCTCCGGCCACGGGGAGGGTCAGTTAGGGCCTCGGGTACCCGATTTGTCCCGCACATTATTCAAACTTAGTATTTTAATAAGCAAAATATTTTCAAACGTATGAATGAGAGTTCAGATGATTGAAATTTTACACACTTTGTTCACATAAGAATTTCCTAATTTATAGTTTTGACCCAATCATTATTATATAATATGAATCAGTATAAACTTTCAAGCACTTTCATTGATTCAAATTTGAAATCATATCTTTTAATGAATAATAAATTTATTCTAAACATAATCTAAAAGTTGAAGCCGATAGCACTCTGTAAACATTTTATATAATTTTTTTTATGGAAAGAAATTACAACTTTTTTTTGCTGCCCAACTATTATTTTGCTTCAACCTACACAAGCGCTGGTTTAACTCATTCTATAATAATTATTCGACAAATTCTTATGGCAAACAGAGTCAGACGTCTTCTGCCCTAAAATTTCGGACGTTTTTTGTAACGTTCTGATGTAATTTTAAAATTTTATTAAATAAAAGTCAATGATGACATACGCGCGATGATTACATGTTTTTAAAGCTTCAAATTTTTTGAAAAGGGCACGAATTGATTGACCTTAAGAATGAATTTATTAACATTAAACCGTAGAATTATTGCGAAACTTCAATATATTTTTAACGTATAAAACTTTCAACATTTATCTCTTGAACTGATCTCTCAGAATAAGAATGAATTTTTTCAATACACTTTTGTTTTTTATTTATTTTATTATAAGTCAGAAGAATTTTAGTTTGAGAAATGACATAAATGATATAGAAAATACATTATCGCATACAACTTGAAATTTAGAAAAGCGATAATTTAGTTCTACGGTATAAAATTACTCTCAAGAGCCAAAAAAGCTTCTAACATATGGATCTTATAAAAGCAATACAGATATTGGACATACAGGTATCGAAGATTTAAAGATTTAAACTTAAGTCAACAAATACTATATAATATTATTAACATGAAAACTCACAGAATTTTTTCAAAACGATAAAATTAAATTCAGAACTTTTGAAACTAAAAAAATTATAAATCATAAATAGAAAATTTAACTTTTATGATTATAGATCGACATAAGTTAGCTGAGAGGTTAAGCTAGCTTTGAGCTGCGCTGCGCTTCAAGCTCAATATTGAGCTTTTGTGAGCTCGAAGCTCGGTATATAGAGCAGAAGCGCAGCTCAAGCTCAAGCTCAAAGCTCAATATTTGAGCTTCAAGCTCACCTCAGCTGTAGGTCTGTTTAGTTGTTACAAAATAGAGAAGCAGATTATCTGATAATTCATTGCGAAGTTTGATTTGTTTGAATACTTTTTATAATCTTTTTGATCAAAATTATTAATATATTTGTGTTTAATTACTTAAGATATATTTCCTGTACTTTTTAAAATAAATGCATATTCGAAATGAAATTCGTATGTATTCGTTAATTTTTTGATAAGCTCAGAAGAGCAGCTCTGACTTTAGCTCTGAGCTTATGAGTAGAAGCGCAGCTCAAGGGGTTTTGAACACAAGCTCAGCTCAGGTAAGGCCTGTTTCGATCTGCTAAGCTTCAAGCTCATACTTTTGACCAAATGTCGATCTATACTTATGATGAATTAAAATCTTTACTTTTCAAAAAATCTGAATCTTAACTTTGAATTTATATAGTGGGGGACATATTTTACAATTTTTTTATTTACTACAGGGTATACTTAGTTTAGTTAAGATTCTAAACTTATTTTTAAAAAGTTTGATCAAATTCTTTGCTGTTATTTTATTATATTTTTTTTATTAAAAACTTCCTAAAAAGAAAATAAATCAAAAATTTTCATTTTCTATCAAAATTGTCAAAATTCATAAAAAACAAAATATTGAACAGTGATTTGAGTGTACGTTAGCATTAATCTTTCATAAATACGCGGTACTGTTCAGTAACCTCTCAATTGCTACTGCCTTGTGAGGGATTTAGAATCAGATACATGAATCAGAAAAGCCTAAGAACCCCTCATTGTTATTGTAGAAATTTTTTTAATGTTTTTAATCATTAACGCTTCAGTATTCTTAACATCGTTATTCTCTTCACCACAACTTTTGACAACTTCATTCATGCGACCGCTGTCACTATATATAGGAGATGTTTAGAATTCCAGATTTCACTCAGATTTACACGCAGGACAAAGTCTAAAATAGGAACACGTTTTATTCGGCCCAAAAAACAATATACAATTGTTATCAAATTTTTTAAAGAAGATTCAGTCAGAATTTGAAAAAATAATCGATTAAAAATGGCCAAAATGGGAACAATTTGAACACTTAATTGAATAATCACAATAAGTTTTGCATTTTAGAGTTCTAGATTCTATTTTTCCTATACTTGTATTTAATGGCTTAATTCGTACGGTATAACTAAAATTAGTTTTATATTTGGCTTATTTATTAATCAAATGATTGAATGCTAACAATATCTGTTTAAAACTTATTATCAATAAATTATTAGTAAACAATAAAGATTTATAACTTTTAACCTTATAATTATACTTTATAAAATTAGTATTTAAATACTATCATTAAAATACTATCATTAAAAAGTTTCACTAATATTAAGTTACCGGTAATTATAAACTGTACTGTGACTTACACTTATATACTGCAGATACACTGTTACAGTACTTACTTTGTCGAAAAAGTAAAATTAAATGAACTTTGAATAAGGTAAGGCTATGTTAAGTTGAACAGGTCAGTACAGCTCTAAATACAATTATTTTTCTTTTTCCTCTTCTTCTCCCAAATTTTTTTATTTACTTCGATTCCATACAAATTGATCGTTAAGCAAACATTATGTACAGTGAAGTAGAGTAAACACACATATAGTCTGTTCTGACGCATTTTCAGTTAACCTTACTTTGAGTATAGCTTTGATTTTTTTAAGGAAGTGGACATTAATATGACTTAATTTAAAAATGAAAGCTCATATTTAAGCTTTTTAGAAATTTTTATCCACAATTTTTATATTTATGCAAAAAGTTTAACTTACAGTAAATTGAGTTCAGATATTTTTCAATTTACAAAATATGAATAAATTATAAAGTTGTTGCAAAATATATTATCAAAACTTATGTCAACTCAACCGGTATATAGCTTTTCACGAGTTAATGTATTCATCGATTTATATAAGATAGAAAGAAAAATGTGATTTTCTTTGTTTAATATTCAAATAATAATAAGTTTAATATTTTTTTATGTTTGACATCATTAGGATTACTTTACATCTTCGCCTTCATCGTCACGAACGCCAACTTTACAATTGAGAAACTGTAACTCAGCCGCATATCTATCACCCGACGACTTGAATACTATTGAAGTGACTCAAACAGATGAGCGACTTCTTGAAACTGATCTTTGAAATGAGTGAAAGCTATTTTTGAAACTCATGAATAGGTTATTAAATATAATTTGTATATCAGTTGTAAAGAAGGTAAATATTTATAGCATTCAAAAGGATTTTGCATTTAATAATAGAACAGAACAAATCCTTATTAGCTTTTACTGTATTTGTATATTTGATTATTTTTGTTATCACTTTAAAAAGGATAACTATACAGTTAAACATATTTTTAGTAAAGATAATGTATTGCGAAATTAAAAATTGTGCGAAACTTTGATAATATAAATGCATAATTCATTAATCAAATGAAAATGAAACAGAATCTATTTGAATGCAAACTTATTTATAAATTCAAACTTAGATCATTTTATTCATCAATTTATAAATGTTATTTCAAAATTCTATTTGTAAATAAGAGTCAAATACAAATGTCAGTACTGTACATACAGCGCCGTTTCAAGTTGTCTTTTCATCACACGAGAAAAGATGCGATGAGATGAGGGTTCATTGCATTTTGCATTCAATTTATTGAATATTGTTATCATGAATTGAAGTTTTGTTATCATAACTTTTCATCACATGTCAATTCAATGCTATATCTCAATGAATACTAAATTAATGTATAATCCTTACATTTAATCTCTTATGTATAACAAAATTTTCGGGAATAAGCATAATTAAATAGGTCAGGGGTTACAACTTTAGATAGCAACGAGAGAAGTTTCATTATGATATCATTAATGATACTATGTATGGATTGATATCTTTTCAAAACAATTGATAGGATTTGTAAAATTTGCCACAACTCACTTAAAAATGGACAAATATAAAAATACAATTAAGAGATTCATGTAATTTAAAATGAGCATACATTAAATTGAGATTGGCTTTGTTGTTAAGTATATTTTTTGTGACCTTTTATACTGTAACTTACTATCGAAAGAAAAAGTATCTGTTAAATCCATTTTCATGCCAATCAAATAAACGGATCACTATAATATTTAGCTTTGTTTTAATATTGTTTTCAAACTCTAGACTAGAGAAGAGAATCTGATGCCAATCCCATTTATGATGGGATTAGGATTGGGATGGATCTGGGATTAATATTTTGACGAATGGAATTGATTGGGACTGCAAAAAATTTTATTTCCATTTTTTCAAATGAAATTTTAATTATTTATTTACAACATTTATTTATCTTTTAGTTAACTTTTAAATCAAAATTATAGAAAAATTGAAAGTTACACCCAACACAATTTGTATGTAAAAAATTAAATCAATAGAAAGACCAGTAGCACCACAATTTTAAATTAAAGCTATCTTTCAATGTTTGATATAAATGTCAAAGTGTGCTATCACTTGAAGACCACTTAAGGCCATCGACCGAAGAGACCCAACGTGTGATTTAAATTAATTTCAATCATTTTCAATATTACACTGCGTTTGTCATAATTGCGTTGAACATAATCCCTATTTTAATATTTATGGAAAGAATTTATATCCTATTTAACATATGACCAGTTAAAAAACACTGAATATGTGGCCAACATATAGCAGAGAAAATTGCCAAGCCTGGGTTTGAACTCAGACCTTTCGATCCGGAGTACTTTATTTTACTCATTTTTTTAATTAAAAGTATAATTTGTAATTCCGGAAATATTCATATCTTTAATTCAATAAATAATTATTTTATAATTTTATTTTTTCATGTAATTTTATAATAAGGATAGTACATAGCATTTTAAATTAGGGGAAACGGTATATAATCTATTGTTCACATTTATAAGTCCATTGGGATATAACAGGCTTGCCAACTTTTGCCAAAGTCAAAATCGGACAATAAGCTCAAAGGGGGACCCTTTCATTTATTTTAAAATTTTTAACTTGCATTGCGTAACAATGCAGTATATAGTTTTGTTATAGCGTCCGTCTGTGAGTATGTCGTCGTTTTTAACGTTTGAAATATTTGTATTGATAAAAAGAAATCTTCAATAATAAACACAATTCGAGTTCTATAATTCTAAATAAGCCTTGTTTTATTCAATTTTAAGATAAAATGATATTAGTCCAATTTGAAGGTATATTTGGTATTAGATTTTGCTGCCCTTATAATTTTTTCATCATTAACAATAAAATGAATTATTGGAAATTGAATTATTGAAGATTGAAATAACTTGTAATTTAGCTTTTGATTGAGTTTTTGGTTCAAAACCGGATATAACTGATATTTGATACAAGCTATACATGTTATATAGGTTTCATTAGGCATATGTGTGAAATCAAATTAATTGTGATTTTCTAATCTTTCAATTATATTCAAAGAAAAATTTTAAAAATAGGTTTTAGGGAACTTTTTTGTACCATATCTTTAGGGAAAGGCCGACAGGGATTATGACAATCATGACAAACGCAATTATGACAAACGTAATGATGACAAACGCAGTGCTCCCATTTTGGACACATGTAACTTTACAAATGCTTTAATCAAAATGTCTCCGCCAACAACTCTTAAATAACGCCAGTGTCAACTTGTTATTTACAACATTTATTTATCTTTTAGTTGATTTTTAATAAATAGCAATTTATCAACATTTTGAGGCGAGAGAGGGATCGTCTCTTCTAGTGTTCTGCCACTAATACTAATGTTTCTCTTAGACCAAAATGAAATCTTATTAACGCTAAAACTGTTTTGCAATTTTTGCTAATTTGCAATATTTATTCTGCGACAGTTTGCAAAGAAATATTCAAAACATGTTCTTATTTTTATTTTTCGTATTTAATCGAAAACATAAGGTCTTGGGATTGAGTTTCTTTAACTTTCGTTGGAATGGGACTCAAAATTTGATTACTTCTCGTCTCTATTATAGACTAAATCTCAACTTTAGACTATAGATACAGTGTGTAAATGAAAGAGGTTTCACATTTTAAAAAGTTATTTCTCAATAACTAATGAATATTTTTATATGAAATTTTTGTCAAATAAAGTGGAATAATGGGAGATTTTTTTCATGTCATTCCATTTTTGATTGAATAAAAGTTGGCTGCGCTACAGTCGAATTAGTTAATATTGACTTCTATGGGTGCACTGAAGCGCCATTTTGGGATGAAAGAAAAAAAATTCAAATTACGTTCGGATAGTGCAAATAGTGATGCGATATCTCGACGATCTCGGGGGAGTATTTTTACAAATTTTGGATATTTTTTTCTTTCACCCCAAAATGGCGCTTCAGTGCACCCATAGAAGTCAATATTAACTAATTCGACTGTAGCGCAGCCAACTTTTATTCAATCAAAAATGGAATGACATGAAAAAAATCTCCCATTATTCCACTTTATTTGACAAAAATTTCATATAAAAATATTCATTAGTTATTGAGAAATAACTTTTTAAAATGCGAAACCTCTTTCATTTACACGCTGTATTTACCCTTTTATATATGTAGTAATACAGTATTCCATTCAATCATTTTAATGCATACGAAGTATAAATAATTATGACACTAACTTACATCAAATTTGTTTTATTAGTATTTTTTTCAATAAGTTTTTTAATATATCCCTCAATAATATGTAATATAATTGGTTGTCATTTTTCGAACTCACAGATTAACAGATACTTTTTTTTATGCCTATAGTACCTGTGCTTTTCAAAGTTTGCATATATTAAAATGATCTGTATTACTATTATTATTATTATTATTAATTTAAACCTCAAATAAACTTAATTAAGAGCTTTGATTGGCTTATCTGTTAATATCTCAATTTTTTTATAAACGTTCAATAAACAAACGATAAATAATTTCTTCTGCAGAGCTTATTAATGATGTGAAGTACTGAAAACTAAAAATATTGGTAAGTATTCGAATAAATACATATTTTATATCTTTGAATTTTAAACAACTGCTGCATTACTATCGTATATTACAATAAAAATGCGTTCAATTCATTCTAATTCTAGATTTTGTTGCAATTTTCTAATAATTAATTTTTAAGTCAGGTTTAAGTCTTCTGCAATTTTTTCATATTCTGTTTTCACATAATATCTTCTGTTATTTGTGTGTCCCGTATGTCCAAAGTGATTGGCTTCTAATATATGTTATTTATGGGTCAGTACATAATTTTGCAACAATTGCAGCATCACATCACTCTGTCATCAAAAGAATGATATATCTTTCCATTCTTTTCGTTGGGAATGTCAGACAAATACAACTCAAATAAATCCCTTAATCTTTCTTTTGCTTAAATTATTGTTTAATACATTCATATATAAGATGAGAATACGTTATTACTAAAAATATGTGCAAATAAAATATTTATTTATTGGATTTAATGATATTTCTTCTCAAGGATTAGTTTTCTACAAACATTTTAAAGTATTTTAGTTTTTGTTTTGATAATTCGTGAAAAGACAGATATTAGTACAGTATTTATACTCCACTAGATTTATATAAATTTGATTAAATTTTAATTGCAGTGATTCTACTTGAAATTCAATTTAGAAACCATTAATCTGTTTAATTCTTCTTGAGATACATTAAGTTTGAATGCATCGAATGCATGCTCACTAACAAAAGCTGTTACCAATGATAATAATGGTGAACTCATCAAATAGAGTGATTCCTTCCATTTAACTTCCGTGAGATAAGAAGAATCAAAATCCTTTTTAAGAGAAAATTTTATTTCAAATCAAAAGGTGATTAAGTGTTAAGCTTCTGGAAATAGTAGATTACTGAACATTAAAGTTTTGTGAAAATAGTATTCATGTTATAGTGTTATGACTAGCGTTGTTCCACTTGTCATTTTTGAAAATTACATAAACTAAATATAATAAATTACATTTGTAATTTTTGTACCAAGGCACCACCTAGTATACTGTATATCTAGTTTATATGTAAAATGATCAAAAATTTCACATCAACTAATAGTTGAGAATTGGGTTTTCAGTAAAATCTTAACATTCTTTGTCACTCAATCAAAAATTTAAATTATGATAAGGTTTTGAATCTTTCTGTCATTTTTTAAACCGCAAGACTCTTATCTCAAGTTTTAAAATGAAAAGGTTTGGAATTTATGAACGAGAGCACAAAACTGAAGAAAATTTAAATATAAGAATAGAATTTAATTTGAAATTGGTTTCATTAATTTGCTTCAATTATTTGTTGAGTTATTCGACTTCAAAAATGCCTCAAAACAGTCTTTATAAGCCTCTGTATAAACTATTAGCAGCTCATGACAGAAGCCAATACTAATACGAAGTCTTTAACACCTGAGTATAATGATAGAGACAACTGTAGTGATAAGTAGTGATTAAGGTTGCTCTTTTACGCGTAAAAATCTTTTTGTGTGTCTTTTACCGTAATTTTACCAAAACATATGAAAATTCTGTAAAAATTGTAAAAATCTGTAAAATTCAAAAAATGTTTATCTTCTTAGATTGCCAAATTTAAATGTCAATTAATTCAATATCACTATGATTATCACTTTCTGAATCAAGAGAATAATTGTAATTATTATATATCTGACTGAAATTTTTTGATTGATAATAAGTCTGAAAAGTTAGCATCTTTCAATGCGTGTATTCAGGAGACGGCTTCCATCTATTGAATCAATTTTTCCGTGTTTTGAAAATACACGTTCTACTGAAGCACTAGTCGCAGGAATGGCTAATATTCTTATGGCAATGTTTACTAATTATATAAATTTTTATAACTTTGTTTTGAAAGCGACATATTTTTTGCATCTAGATGGCACCACAAATTTTAAGAATATTTTACCTGTAATTTTCTTTTATTAAGTGTAACTTTACTGTAGTAATGGTAATATTACACTGGTAAATTGCATGAAATTACATATTTATACATCCCTAGTAGTAATGCGTTTCACAAAGCATATGAAAAGTTAACTATCATTTGCCTGTTTTTATGCAAAATAAGTTTAGTTTTGTCCCATACAGTATATAATTCATTTATGTGTGGCTCAAATTATTTAAGTTTTTATTCACCTTTTGCACGAATTCAATAAATCATTAAAATAAATGAACACAAATATGTATAGATAGGTTTGAAAATTAAAACTAATTTTAATAACGAGAACAACCCGAGTGCAATAAAAAATAATATGTTAACAGTTTACAGAATTATGATTAGACACAAACTCCATTAATTTGTCGAATTTTTAAAAATAAAAGATTGCTTAACAATCGTTTCAAAAGAGATCACGAAATCCATGAAATAAATATCATTAGTTATAATTCAATTTCTAATGTTCCTATTGTTAATATTTTACGGAAAAGAAAAATCATTATCACGTATTGTGCGTGCGATGAAATTTCAATACAATAAAAAGTTATTATATCAATGTATCAAATAATAAATATAGAGAGAAATTGTTTTCTCTTATGCATTGAATTTCAAATAGCTTTCAGAACACTGTGAAACAAATCAATTATTTTTAATTATATTTAGTGAGTGTAAAATCATAATTATTTTAATCCGTTTGAAGTTAAAAAAACGAGAAAATATATAAAATACATTTATATAATAAAAGCCAATTCAACTATAGTAGAATTGCGTGAAATTCTGATTACAAAACTGGGATATTTGAACAGTAAAACAAAACATTAGTATATATTAAGTATATTTGAAAGGTCTCCCAACTAAAAAAATCGAAGAATATCCTCCAAAATTACAGTGTTTTATGTATGGGCACTGTTATAAAGGATATCCAATGTGTCTTCGATTTCTTTAGTTATGTTCATTCATTTTAAAAGCCATAACGAGTAAATTATATTTAGTGAACCCCTTATTAGTGTTTAAACTAATCTACTCTTTATGTCCTTAATAATGAGCCACATATGTGTATTATTTAACAGAAAAATATTCAGATTAATTTTTGAAATGACATTTTCTCCGATAGGGGCTATTGCCTGGGCAGACTAGTATCATAGGGCCCATTAGGAAAATTTTTTGAAAGTAGAAAATTACTGCTTCCTTAGTGGATGTGCTGACATAATTCTCAGGGATCGAACACATCTTGAATAAGCTTTAATTTGCTCATTTATAAAAAAAATTGTGCGACATATTGAAAAACAGTATGATTTTGCCGGATATTCTTTTCAAAATGAATTGTTTAATACTGAAAAATATTAATTAATATAATTATTTATTTTATTATAAAAATCATTGTTCACAATATCATAAAAGCCGATTTCATATCTCCAAACATTTTAATTAATTTATTATAAGAAAAAAGAAACTCCTAAAGTACAGAATTGAATTTACCCCCCATAATAAAATATATTGAAGTTTGTGTCGAATACTGAGAATCTATTACTAAAGTAATGTATGTCTCTGTCGACGTGATATCATTTTGACAAGAAATGCCAGCAATAAAGATATGCCAAAATGTGTGCTCAGACAAAAAACTCACTTAAACTAAAGGGTATTGATTGAAACATATTTCCTAAATGTAAATTCTTATGCAATTCTTCTGACTCACTGTCTAGAAATGCAAACAACTTCTTAAGTGCGATTCGCTTTCAGGATATTTTTAAAAAATACTGCGTTCGAGTTCAAAATAAACATATCAATAATCTTTAAAACCACTTTCAAATGAAACTGGACCGCAGTTTTGATGTGTAGTTAAATAATAAAAAGTCTTGTATAAGTGAATAACAAATATGAGTCCTCAACTCAGATACAATTGAATTAATATAAGACCAGAGACTTGAATATTTAGTTTTTCTAAGTTTTTGTATGTTAAAGAAAAGGCTTTATAAATTAAATATAAAAAATAATGTAATTTATTTTTGCTGTATTTTTAAATTTCAAACATTAATTTCCATAAATAGAGATGAGGATTTCCGGAAGGGTTTCAGAGGTTCTGAGATTTATTTATGCAGATCTGTATCCATAAGTTAGTTATACGAATTTATTTAAATTTTCATCAATACTAGAACTGTAATGTAGTTAATTATAAAGGTAAAGTTGGGGTTATTTTTAAAAAAATTATAAACAAAATTTTATTTCATTTAATAGTGATTCAACTTTCATTCAAATATCTAATATAGGGTTGTTCATGAATAAACCGGATTCATAGATTTAAAGGGAATTATTTTACATGAAATATAAAAATAGCCTAATAGTGCGAGAATACATCGCTTCAATCGATCCTGACATTTGCCGAAGACTACGTCCCACTCCTCCACTTTTCTATGTAAATTTGATGAAATTTCGCAAATTCGTTAAAAATTGGACATAAACCTTCCGCAATTTTAGGAATGTGCACATAATTTGATGAAAAGCTCCTGTTTAACTCTATAATCCTACAGCTTTTTGCCTATGGTGCTAATTGGATCAGTTTTCACTATCTCCACTACAGCAGTCAATTTTGTAGTGGATTTATCACCCGTAGGAAGTTGGCCAGGTTCGGGTCGGCGGTGGTCAAATTGTAATAGATTTACTCATTATGATGAGCTGAATCCAACGATATATCACACTTGCGGGTGGGGTTTAGGGAACCCAGTAATGGGGGTAAAAAACACACAGATTTCCTCCCCCATTATTTTTAAAAAAAAATTCCTAAACATGAAATTTTCGAAAATTCACAGAATGTAAACAAATAATGCTAAACCAGAGGTGCAGAACTGGTGGTCCGCGAGAACATTTTCGGTGGCCCTTAGGATCAATTTAGTTTTAATAATGATTGGGTTTGGAATCTTGAAACTACTTTATTACTTTTAGAACTGTAAATAATTAACGAAAGAATGGAAATAGAACTTTAGTGCAATACATAGACAGCTCTGGAGTTGTACGAAGAATCGTGCTAGGAAGCTGATTGGCTAAAAAACCTCTATTAAAAAGTATAGCACTCGCTATGCAGTGCCATATAGTGTTTTAATG
>JAQGCH010002120.1:0-13478 GCA_034699485.1 Nanhermannia elegantula
GTTCTATTGCTTAAAAGCAAAGCTTCTATATATAAAAGTACTACTTTTCCATAACTTTTAACGAACTTTAGTCTCAATTATTATTCAATTTAAGAGAAAGTTATGCGAAACAGACATTTATTGCGGAAAGGGTTTTGATTTTATTTAAATTATAAAAAAATAAATAATTGAAAATCAAAACAAACGAAATAATATGTGAAAAAATGCAAACAAACCATAGAATAGAGAATAGAAATAAAAGATTTGAGAAAAAAACTTTCCGTAAGTATTATAAGAGAAATGATTACATAATAAATAATAAAATAATTTTGAATAATTTTTTCCGAAACACTGATTGACAGCAATTGCTATTTATTTCATAACTCTATTGATAATAACGATTGGCTTTTATTCTTATGACGAGAGCAACAGTTTTGGTCCCATTTTTTTGTTGGTCTTAATTATATCATTGATTTTCTGGATTTGCGCCAAATGTTGTTGTAATCGACGGATCAGTTCCGGAGCTGTGTTATTACCACCACATCAGGTGATTGTGACACCGGTCACATCACTGAACACTCATTTTTACCAAAACATGAGTCAAAACGGAAGACAACAAACATTTATGACAACAGTTAACCCAATCGTAACTCAAACAAGACCTCAAAGAGAGACAAATGCATTGCAAACCTCTCCGCCAGTGATCAACTCATGTGCCGTGCCTTCAGCTCCGCCACAATTGTCTGACGACTACTTCCAAGGATGTGATAAACTTCCCACTTATGAAGAAGCCGTTCAAAGACAGTAACTTGTGATTCATTTTACTCATTAATCAATATTTTATTTTCTCATTTATCAGAAAAAGTGCTTTCAATACAATTGATATAATTGTTGCCATTTTTATGAATATATAAATCTATTTCCTGTTGAAAGCGTTTTTCAATTATATGTTTCTATAAATACTTACCATTTGTTTCCATCAAAAATTAATTTACCGATGGATTCAATACTTAAATATATTTTACTTTAAACACATCTCAAATCAGAATCTCTTAAAATCTTTGCAAAAGAGTTATATTGTAAGCAAAGTATTAAAAATATCTTTTGTTAATAAATTCCATGTAATGGACATTTTTAAAAACTAATAATTCATTTAATTTGAGTTCAATATATGCGGTTCTGTTTTATTATAAACTAAAAGATAAATTTCTTCAATTCGTTAAAATATTATAATTTTGATCAAAATATCAATAATTATTACCGGTATTAAGAAATACATAAGTGACGGAAATCTGAACCATTCAGCTAAAGGTCACCGAAAGTGAGTTAAGGGATAAACAAACAACTAATTGTTAGACTAATGATTGGTTTTTTTAAATCATTTCAAATGTGGGTCAAGACAAACATCAAATTTTAGAGAAAGTGCCGCAATCAGGGTCTGAGAACTTTTTAAAAACTTTATAATCGAAAGCTATATTCAAATTGAAACTAAAATATAACTTTTTCTATTATCTTACGATTATTTTTAGCTAAAACTTGTACAAAAAGATTCAAATATAAAAAATTTGCTAAAATTCTCGACAGCCCTACACTTAGAAAATGCCTGAGAAGGGACTTTAGCCCGAAAGCTAGTTTGAGGACACCTCTTATGTAATAATAGTAAATATTATAATAATTTAGAGCTAATCCAAACCTAATATTTCATTATAAATAAAATTATGATCAATTCAACTTCAATTCAGGAAAATTTAATTTTCAGATTATAATAAAATTAATATTTTAGCCTATATTCGAATATATCAGGAAATATAAAATCGGGGTTTTTTTTAATTATAATTAAGTTAATAAGTTCTCAGCGGATATCAGAAGAGAATGGCTTCTGTGGCAGAGCTGTATCAAAATACAGAAAATTATCAAATTCTTAATTAATCAATTGGTTTAAACGATATAAATATAAAGCTTTGTTTAGTTTACAATCAGAAAACAGTTCTTATGTTTAAATAAATAGAAGGGAAATATTGTAAAACTTGTGATCTTGAGTTCTTTCCTGATATTCGCTGAGAAGCAAATGTTGAAAACAATAAATGTGAATCATTTTGAAAATTGGATGCAGAACATGTCCATAAACTCGAATGTTAGTGGTTTTGATTAAAAAGTAGCGCAAAAGTAAGAAATAAAGTTTATTTAAATGATATACAATACAGTGCATTACGTCCTGCATTACTTGATTGCTCACAACTTTATTACTGCTTTCAATGCTAACAAATATTTGTTTCGTAATCGTATTATCTCAAGACATCGCTTAAATTAGGAAACAAACTCATAATTTTTTAAAAATATGTCAAAGGCCTTATTAAATAAGGTTATTATGGAATTTCCCTCTTTTGCTAAAATGCCATAATTGAGGTCATGAGAAGAGTCCTGTTTACCCCTCAATTAAAACGAGTTACAAATTGTAACTTACAATACATTACTAGGAGTCAAAAGAGGCTTAAGATTGATAAATACGACGGAATCCCCCCATAAATGTAAAAACCAATGATAATAAGCGGTAATTTTTATAAGTAAATGTCATTGACAGACAAGACTAACTTGAAATCAATTCATAATTAATTCATTAGACAAAAACATTTTTAAAATTCAAGGTATAATTCTATAGAAAGTTTCGTAGAATAAGTTGAAATCAGATTTTTTTGCTCAAAACTCTGCAGCAGTTCTTCGACTATAAGTTCTTTGTTATTATGCTAACGAAAAAGCGGCGCAAAAAATGTGAATTGACTTCAAAGAAAAGTGCGAAAAATGAGAGTAAAAGAGAATTTAAGGAATTAGAAGACGAAGAGGGAGATAAGTGAGTGCTTTAATATATATTTTTGTAAAAATTTATTTAATTTCTCATGGGCTTAAAGTTTCCTACATTTGGCTGTTGTGGCGGGCATTGAATCCCAAACGATGGTTAACATTTGTCATTATGTTCATCAAAATTATGGTTTGAATGCAATTAATTTTCGTAATCATTTAAAACAAACTCCGTTACACATCGCTTCGTGTGTTGGCAATGAATCGATTGTTAAAATTTTATTAGATTTTGGCGCAGATATCAGTTGTGTTGACCGAAACATTGAGAATGCGATTCATTTAGCTGTAAAATATGGAAATAAGAGTTGTCTCGAAATATTACTTTCTAACTGTAAAACTAATAAATATGTGTTAAATGCTCTCAATATCGACGGATTCGCACCTTTGCATCTCGTCATCGAATCTGAAGATGAATGCGCTCCAGAAATAGTTAAGATACTTATCAAATATGGCGCTGACATAAGTAAGAAACCTATTGTACGTTAAATATTGTTTTTACTGATCATAAAATTTTACTCAGATATAAGGGACGGTCTGTCGGGTCGAACGCCTCTTATTCATTCATTGATTAATAATCGAAAGCAAAACATTGTCATCAAAAATCTTTTAATATCTCTTAACGCAGATATTTCTTTGTCAGACTATTCAGGCTTTAAACCGATTGATATATTGGAAGAAAATGATATATAATTTTGCTTTTATTAGTCAAGTAATAGTTACTATTATACTGGTTGTGGAGAAATGTAGTGATACTATACGTTTATTTTTGTGTAAAAATTTTAAAATATGGTTAACTTTTCACTGAGAAACATCACTTCAATAGAAAGTTCAAATCATCCAAACATTGGTAACAGTGATGTCGAGCTTTGGATTTATTACTGATGATAACTATTTATAACTTTGTTATTTTTGGTCAATTTTGAAGATTTTTTCGACTGAAATATTATTAATTAGTATAAAACCAAGAAATTAAAAATTAGTCAATAAATAAATTAATGCCAAAACTTAAGAAAGAACTTTATTTAATTGGTTTTACGCTTAGTATTAGAATACTTGCGATCGAGTTATATATTGAATGAAATAACAAATTGAAAAAATTATCTCAAATTATTGAAATAGGAATTTAATCAATAATTTACTAATAATTAAGTATTTTAGTAAATATTTATAAAAAGTTTGACTAAACTTTAAGTTTAACATAATTTGAATGAAATGATTTGGATTTGAGTTGAAAATCATTGTAAAATACAATCTGAGTTCAAATACAAATTAAAAAAGTCTCAGTTATAGAGAAAATACTGAAATACAAACAATTGTCGTACTTATTGATAAATTGGCACATTCTTTAAAGTACTCTTAAAAGTATAATAAAAAAGCTTTAAGTTTTATGAATATTCAAAAGTAAATTTTAATATATTATAAATGAATTCATTTCAATAAAATTTTGAGCATTAAGTGCAAACGCACACAAATTAACTCGAAGTTGAGTTGAGCCTCTTCTCTAACGAATAGTGTAAAGCGGTGTTAAATACTCACCGCATGAGACTTGGTTTGTAACACAATAAATAAGACAAATATAAAATTACTAACTCTTAAGTATATTACAATTGTGTATCGCCGGTATCGCATAAATTATGAGATTCTATGTAATCAATTACGCTTCGGTACAAAAAATCGTATTGTGCCTAAAGATTAACATCAATTAATACCAACTTTTGAGTAATCAATTAACAAATGAGACTTACAATTGTCTGAAGCATACAATGCCTTTGGGATCTGGTGTATCGCGCAGTTTGAAACACATCTACTCTTTCCTCACATTTAATTTGTTGTATTAAACTCGCGAACGCCACAAAAACACTGGACCGGTCACCGCCACCACTGCAGTGAACAACTATTGGAGAAGAAGACGAGCTATTGTTGGAAAGCGAAGCGTCGATCAAATTGATCAGTGATGTGGTGGACTCTGGAACAACACCACTTTTCCACGAAAGAAATTGAAGTTGTGTTACAGTCTGACAATCGTTGCTCTAATATTTCAAAAATAATTATTGACTCAAATATTTAGCGTTTGTTATAATACCTTCTTCTGCGTGACATTGAAAACCCGTTTTATATAATACTGAGTGACGTCTTCCTGAACGAACTTCACCTTAACAAAGTCACAGTCGAACTCTTCGGTCGGCCAATAACAGTGGCATTTGCTCTGTCCGTCTCCCAGTTCAGCCAACATAACAAGTGTGGAGACGCTCTGCTCGGCGATCATCCACCAAAACTCATCGACTGTATGTTCTAAAGGGTCTTGCGTTACAATGAATGAAAGCGAATGATCGTAACCCTAATCATATCATATATGGGTTTTAATACATATTTGTTTCGATCATTTCGATGGCTTACCTGAACAAATGATGCGTTTATGTAATAGCTGTGGTCTTTTCCTGGAGAAGGAGTCAGTATTACACGATTTATGTCATCTTTGAACAAATTTCAAACATTTAATATGAGTTCAAAATCAAAATGCAGATAATCATTAGATATCTTACAGGGAATTATAAAATCATATCTATTTTTATTTCTATTCATATCCATAGTCCCGACAACACATGATTTTGGATCTTCTATGACTTCGCTGAGTCTCTAAATAAGTTAACAATAAGATTAATAAAACTTAATAAAAAATTTATCCCAAAATATTCTTAACTCAGATGAATACTAAAATTACCTCAAATTCAGCCACTATTCCACTGATATTTCCTTCAAACTTATGATCCTTAAGCAGTCGATAATGGTCTCTGAGATGACAAATTTCAGTTTCAGTGTCACCGAATTCGGCGAACTCCATAACAGCGCGATAAACAAAGATATATTGTTTGATGGATTGGACCAAATAGTTTCTTTGGTGTCTCAAATGTGAAACGCATTCAAATATATTAATATGCGTCACATTTTCATTAATTTCTGATATTAGAGAATCGATTGCAATGAAAGTACCCGTTCTTCCGACGCCTGCAGAACAATGCACCAGAATTGGTCCCTTATCAGGACAATAGTGTTCATTAACCCTTTTGATAAACCTCAACAGCCAAGAGGGCTGTTCCGGTGCCAGAAAGTCTTTCCACATAACAAAATGGAATTGTAAAATATCACGTATTTCTGAGCTTCCGTCCAGTCTTTGGAGACTAAATCTTCTAATTATGTAATCGGAGTATTTGCGCCAACTTTTTAGTGTAACTCTATATAAATCTGATATTTCCTTTGGCTCGTCTTCACTCCAATATTGGGAACATTTGATTCTTCCCTGTTCTTCAATACCAGTCAACATCACAATAACACTGCAAAAAAGTACAATTTTAGAAACATTTCAAAAAAGGCTAAGTTTAAGTTTCGATGTAATAGTCTTTTACCTGCATTTTTGCTCATAAATAAGTCGCCAAAAATCAGTGACTGTTTTCTGAAAAGAAGTTAAAATTAATTAAAAGCCAATGGGATTTATATGAGTGAATGTGTAATACTTGAATGGGTCCCTGAGCGCAAATGAATACTTTTCGATGTTTGTAACCCTGGACAAAATCTGCATTTATATAATCAGAACCTGGAATGTCATCAATTATGGATAATTTGACACGTGTTTGATCGTAACTTTTAATATCTGGGTAACGATTTTTGCCTATATTTTCGGGCGCATCGCTTGCAACAGTAGTTCGATCGGAAAAGTTTTCGGGCAAAGCTTCAAATTCTGTAATTTAAAAATTAATTTAAGAAAAACCAAAAACTTAAGTGAAGACAAACTTAATGAATACCGGCTTGGAATAGAAAATCGCTGTTTGCGTGTCGTTCTTGAAAAACGGTTGAAAGGGTTTGAATGGGAATCGGAGCTGAAACCCATTTATGAACGGAAGCGACAGAATTTAGGTTAATATGATTGGGAATGTGTCCGTTTCTATGCCCACCAACTGTTCTTCTTATGAGTGATGTCAAACCCATCCTTTCGTCGTCAGAACATGAAGTTTCGTTTGCTTTACGTTTTAAAAAACATAACACAGACGAAAGTAATATTAAGACTAACAGAAGACCACATACTGTCCCAAAAAGGATTCCATTCGCAGAATCCGATAGAGAAGAGAAAAAAATTGAAAAAGAAGTTTCACTATATTCTGGGGTAATTGAATTGATTGCCGCGGTTTCGATTGGTTCTAAATAGTGACTTTGTTTAAGAATAACAGTATTATTAGGACCCAAAACACTGACTTCAATAAAACCCGTGTAATTAGTGTTTGGTTGAAGTGATCCGTCGTATATTGAATTCGTTGATAGCATTAACGCGGACTCATTTTCATTGTTGATCCTTCGCGGCGATCGATTGTCGTCATCAGAGTTGCATTTATTGGAAGATCCGTCGCCGATAATAATATCAGTGGAAAAATTATCAGAACTGAACTCTTCTGCGACATAAGCGCCCATTGAATACTTCTCATGACTATCAAAATTGGAATAAGTCTGACTGTGAGCCTGACTGTAAGTGGTAATGTTGAGTTGGGTAGGACTTGAAGGCAAGACATCACTTGCATTCGAATTCTTTGGCAGTCTTATAATTATCACTTTATAGCACTTAATGGCGCCGTTTCTCTCTGAGATTCGAGGAAGAAATAGACGTAATTGACGACTAGAATGGTCTTCAGATTTCACTTTTTCTAATTTAATATCAGAAGGAAATATGGAAGGAGTAGTTGCCGGCGACTGACACATAGTGGATGTAGTAATGTGTGAGAATAGCCCGCATCCAGACTTATTTATAGTGCATAGTCTTACTGAATAGTTAGTGTTTGGCTTAATAACTACATTCAACTCAAGTGTCTCATTGCCTAATACTTCATACGTCTCTTTAAACTGATCGATCACTATCTTGTTAATAGTGTTTCTATAGCTTGAAAATCCTTCCAAACTCACATTATAGCCAACAATAGAACCGCGAGCATTGTCGGGCAAATCCCACGAAACGCTCGCATTATTCACATTTTTGTCGATATCGTAATAACACTTCATTTTCACATTTCGAGGTGCGTCCGCGTGACCGTCAGCTGTCACTGCATCCAAATTATTAGACCATTCACTGCAGCCGATTGCAGAACAAGCCCTTACTTCAAAATTGTAATGAGAACCGGGCTGTAAATTGGAAAACATTATCATATAATTGTTTCGCGTCTGCACAACACCAGAACTGATATCTAATGTTTGATTAGACACGAGAATGTCATGCGTGTCACGTATATTCATATAATACTGTGATATTTGTGCGCCATTATCATAAGCAGGTCTTTTCCATCCAATCAATAGCGTCTCATTAGTTTTGGCCAAAACATGGACTTCAGTTATCTTCGAGGGAACATCTGCTGGCATTGTTGTGTTCATTGACTCCCACTCTGATCGACCCAATGAGTTAATAGCAGCCAATCGGAAGCCATATGTGGCGCCGGGTGTCAAGTCTTTCACTATAATCGCTTGAGACGTATTAATCACAATATTGTCTTCTTTTATAATCCAATCCGAATCATGTAAACTATAATTTCTAATATGAAATTCAATGCTATCAACCTGTAAATTGCCGTCATATGCCAGAGACCAGTAAACTATTGCAGTCCTCGTGTTTTGTGTTTCGATGCGATCGAAATGTATTTCAGGAGTTTCAAAGACTATTAGATTAATGAGAGATTCACTTGCGTTGTAATCATTGCTCACTTTACAAGCATAAGACCCGTTATCAGATCGCTTAAGAGATTCTATCCTTAGTATACTTTGTTGTGTTGTTTCGTCGATTTCGTGATATTCACTAATTATTCTTCCATCATCTTCTACTGTCAACTCTTCATTTCCTACTATTTTCTTCCATTTAATATTTGATTTTGGGTACGAATAAACTTTGCAAATAAGCTTCACATGAGAATCAAGTGTTTGTTCAATCGTTCCATTATTTGGTATAACATTGATCTGAACCGGTACTAAATAATTCATGAAAAGACAATAACATTACATTAGAGTATTAATGATAGAAGAGATCAATCAATAAGCAAAACCACTCTAAAAATTGAATTAATTAACTTTCTTTTTCAATATTAAATTATATGAACCTATAATTAAAAACGACAGAGTTGTTAACTCTATACAGACTGCATATACTGCGATATTTTCAACAAAAAAGCCTCAGAGATAACTACAGTACAGGTAATTATGTATAATTACCGGTTCAGTGAAAAGTTATTCTAAGTTTCTCTCATCATAAGTGAGACCAAATCATATAGAATTGACTCCGGAAAGACTTCCGTAAGATAAATAAAAACTGAGAGGGAGTTAATTCCTTTCAGGAGAGCCTCAATTTCGGATATGAGGAAGACTTAAGACTTATTTCCGAATTAAGGCTGATTCCATCTTTTTTTGCGAGTTTTTAGTGTATGTATTAATATCTATATAATTATAAACTGTACTGTAATTTTCAAGCTATACATTATGTACCGGTAATAATAAAATTTAAACATATATCAAAATAAATTGAAAAATCCTCAGAAAACCAATGAATCTTTGAGAGCGCTCACACAGCGTCTGACAAGAATACTAAAAGTTATCATTCATCAAATGGTTTTCATAAATATTTTAAACTTTTTTTAAAATTTCTTAAATTTAAATTGAATACAAAACAACGATTTGCATTGGGATTAGTTTAGACTTTAAAGTCATGGAATGTTTCAAATTTCTAATCTTTCACATCAATAAACGACAATCAAAACTACGACATTATCTAATCTGTAATTAATCATCAAATTAAAAATTTTTTTTTAAAATAACTAATTAGGTTTCGATGTGAGCATAATTTTGAAAATGAATATACGATCGTTTCAAACGTGAATCAGTGCATATCTGGGATGGGGAGACTCGACCATCACGGGGAGGGGGGGTATACGTTTTGGCAAATGTCAGGGAGGGTATGATACATTATACCCCCTCCCCATCCCAGGTGCACATTGTGATTCTGTTAAGGAATATTGATATTGAATTTTTAAAACGACTCAATTTTTTTTCATTTTGGTTGGAGATGTTAAGTGAAAAGTAGCTCAAAATCGTTTATATTTATATCAAAACTAAAATCTATTTAAGTTGAAATAGAATTTATTCCATTTAAGGCCTTGGGCTCAATGTAAATAATGTGAATATTTTCTGACATTAAATGATTTCTAAATATTTCATTTTAAAATGTAAATACTATATCAAATATTAAGTAATTTTTACTTTGAATTTGTTTAAACTATTGAAAGGTTTCGAAACTTTTATGAAATTTCAATTTCTGCAGTATTTGAAACACAATTAACCCAATAATGAGGTTGTACTCAATAATTATTGTATTAATAAAACAAAACCAAAATGCATTAATTCAAGGAATATAAAGCGTCTCAAACTCAACAATTTCATAATTATTTTGTAATATAAATCTAAATTAGTTATAATAATTGGTAACATAAAAATTAGAGCTGAATCCATTTTAATGTTTTTGTTATGTTACTTACAAAAAATTTTGACATTTGCTTCTTTACGAAAGATTAATTCCGATTCATTAATTTGTTGAGCATTACAACCATAAGACCCATTATGGTGTTCAAGTGTAGCACATTCTATAGTAAGTTTCGATTGATTATTCGATGGCATATAACTTTCAATAAGGCCTGGAGTTGTGCTGACATTCTTATTACGAAAAGTCCACCAAATAATTAGATTTGAATATGAATTGGATGTTATTTTACATGTGAGCTCCACTTGACTACAATTCGAGACAAGAGCAGGTTCTACTGTCAGGTCCAATGTATGAATAGGATTCGACACTGAAAGTAATTGAAAATTGTTTAAT
Source organism: Nanhermannia elegantula (assembly GCA_034699485.1). Lineage (NCBI taxonomy): Eukaryota > Metazoa > Arthropoda > Arachnida > Sarcoptiformes > Nanhermanniidae > Nanhermannia > Nanhermannia elegantula. The sequence goes on from JAQGCH010002120.1 coordinate 10,727, forward strand.
TTCTCTCAGAATTTAGAAATTTTATAATAATATAAAATGTTTTTTAATTGTAAAACCTCTAAAAGTTAGTGAAGTGTTTTCCTATACATTACACAAATATTTTTCAATAAATCGAAAAATAGAAAACTTTTATAATAATGAAAATCAAAGGCTCTTCACAAAGAGAAACGGATCTTAATTTATAAATACCTATGGAAGTTAAATATGAACAGTAAGCTGAAGTATTATGGTTTAAGCCTTAATTTGTGAAACAAACTAACTTCAAATCCTCTGTGAATATAAATTATTTAGTCGTTCTCTGATTATTATGTCAGAAAAGTTTTGTAATTAAATGAGCACAAAATCAATAACAATCGCAAAACCAAAATATATCATTTGCATAATAGACAACACTACAGATATTAATCTGAAATTAGAACTTACAGTAATTTTTGAACAATTAAACTCATAAGAAGTGATTAATTCTCCTGAAGCACAATGGCTTTCATATAATAGAAGTAATTGAAGTGAAGCATAATCTTATTATAGGACTGAAATATAAAATATCAATATATTGGGTGACCATAACTTTAAAAGACATTTGCTATTAGATTATTGATCACTGTATTCCTAATGCTGTAAACCATTTACGGAAAAAACTTTTGGTAATAACTATAATATCGATAGAAACTAAATCAAGTTTTCATAAAATTGTATCATATATTTAAAAAATCTCAATTAAAATATAATTAATAAAAATATTAAATTATTAAAATGAAAATTATGTTAAATATTACAGTAAAGAGTTATACACGAAGTCATTAATTTCTTGATAATTATATTTGTGGTCTAATTAACACTCAGTACTGATAGACTGCAAATGAAATTAAGAGAAAAAGTAAATGAACTTAAAGAATAACATACGCAGTTAAAAATAGGATCTATTGAATATTTGAAAAATCTATCTAATAATGACAAGAAATCGTCTGCCGCTCTAATAACTCGAATACTGGCCACTATAAAACCGTACCAACGGTATATTTTGGCTCAGTATCACCTGGAATGGGGCCACTACCCGTCTATTTTCCCAAAAAGTGACCACTGGCCAAGTTAGCAAAGTATAGGCTACGCCATTGGTGCTTTTTAATGAAAAAAATTGAGGGTGACGTTTCCAGTAACAAAAGTATTTTAAATATAAACATTAATATGAGATGAGACTCACACAGCTGCACATAACTCAGAGCAGACTATAACCACAGACTCTCAAATTATTTGACAATTTTTTTTCTATTTCATAGGCTGATTCATAGGATTCAAATCTTTAAAATTATTTTTTTAAATTAAAATCATTTAAATTGCTTTTTCTATAATAAAACATTAAAAAACTTTAATTATTTGAATTTTTTCAATTACTTTATTACAAACTATTGATAAAAGCATGCTATTATAGTACTTTATATGATTGGTTTTCAAAAATTTTTGTTCTGTGGCCCCCTTAGATCGATTTTCAATATAAAATTAAATTATCGATGGCCCCTTCCATACAAGCTAATGTTAATTTCTTTTATTCCATGGCCCAGCTTGAAAAGCGTTGCTTTATATCAATGTTTTATTTGCATTGAATAATTACAGATAACTACTTTTTCCCGATTCTTACTTTATTTAATTAAAAATATATAATCAAATATACACACATAGAGATTGACAAACAGGAGACATTCACCGAATTAAATTTTTTTCTTGCTTCAAAATTTGGTATTCATTTATATTATTATAAATGCCTGTGCCTATCGATGGCTTGGACCTGACTCTAGATATTTGGCGGCCAAATATTACAGTTTGTTAATTGTAATTATAGTTAACTTTAAGCCAATTCTGTTGGTTTGTATTTTATTTAAGGCTTATATTTGTGTAAACATAGGCTCTGTTTTGAGGCTTTATTTACAAAACATTTATTTTCTATTATTTCACTATTAATTTGTTTAATATTTAAAATAATGACTGTTGAAGGGAGACCTCTATGGGGTTTAGGCATTTTTCTTTTAAATTTTTACTGAAATTTGCGGAAATTATTCGAAATTTGAGAAAATCATATGTTATTATTTGAAAAATCCGGTTATTATTTGAAATTATTTAATATTATTTAGTCAAATAATTTTATTTGACAAAAATTCATTAAAATTTTTGATCAAATAATTTGAGAGTCTGTGACTATAACATAAAATATTGAACAGTGAGTTAAGAGTTAAAGAAAGTATTTTTTGGCGTTTTCGTTATTTCTTTAAGTGTTAACTTATTATTACTTATATTTGCATCACTTATATGAACCTTTGAAACAAATAATATTTTGATCGCGTTCTTCGAAAGGGTCGGTAATAGTATATTATATTATATTTACATATTCTAACACTGAATCCGTTCAACAGAGATATCGTCATTTAAAACAAATTAGTGCACTGTAACAAAATCTTATTAAAGCTCAAAAGCGAAAAAATTTGAATATTATTTATATGGAATAAAAGGCTATACTTATGAATCAATACTAACTGTACAGTAAGAAACAAACATAAGATTGAGATCAAATCACAAAAATACTATTACAACGTATTATAAAGAAGATTACAATACTATTTCAGTATATTTTTAGAATTAATGATATTGTACTGTATTGTATAGGTATAGACTTTTCAAAAGACAAATAAAAATACTAGTTTAGGCTCTTATTTATGCAATCAATAGAACTGTACAGTATAAAGAAATATTTAATCTAATC
>JAQGCH010002121.1:0-13477 GCA_034699485.1 Nanhermannia elegantula
GTATTACCAATACTAATACTAATACAAGTTTTTGTGCTTTACAGAGTACTACGTCAAGGACAGAATATTATTATAATCGCACACCACTACTCACTATTATTTTTTGCCAAATGTTAGATAATGATTATCCTCTTTTTTTATTATACTGTAATGTAGTCTATGTTCTCATCTCGATTCACTCCGCTCTTTAAAGAGTTGTTACTTCAGCTATTTTTATTGTCTGCATAAAAATGATAACAAATTTATTTGCTATTTGTTTCTCTTAATTGAAACTCTCATTAATTTCATTTCCAATGCAATATACGTTTACTTCAAATTACTATTAAATGAAGTACTTTAGGACTTGTTTAACAATTAACACCTACTTCTCAACATAGCATAACAGACAGAATAATAATTAACTATTTGTGTATGACTTACCCATTACTCAGTAATGATTTCTGTATTAGATTTCGCTACTCTTTAGTCTAAAATAATATTTAAATACTTGATAATGCATTACATTTGAATGCAAAAACATTCTATAATATGTAACACAATATCTTATTTCACATCTATTTGTATTCGAATTGCAAATCATTTAAATATGCACTTTATGTCGTCTGTAGAGATGGCCATTCGTTCGCCAATACTTGTTGCAGCTCAGGCTCAGACCTATTGAGCCGAAAACTTATTTATCTGACGAGGTTTTGAATTTTAATTCATTTTTAAAAAATTCTTTTATGTTTTTTTAGAATAACTTAAAGTCTAGAAATTTAATGTTTTTGATAAAATATTCAAAAAGTAAATAATGTCATGGATTGAAAGTTACATATTTTATGCAAATAATAATATAACCTCACGTTCTCATAATATTTGAGCTCTAACTAATAGAGCTGTTGTTCATTAATTATTAGTTAAGGCTAAAGTCAAAAATTGAATTCACTTAATCAGAACTGAATCAGAAATTGTGCTTTTATTTGTTTAATATATATATTTGTATTTTGTATTTCAGCGCCAAATCAACGTTTTGTATAATGTGGCAGTTTTTTGCCAATATTGAAGGCGATTAATAGCTCAACGATTACCTATTTCTGTGTGCTTTCGTTTATGTATCAGGAAATGTAAGCCTCAAATGTTATTTGTATTTCTCAACTTTAATTTATATTTAATTACAGTCTGTTTTATTCGTTTTTTTCCTTTTTTCAATAGTATTTCAATTGGTTTTTGACGTGCGCTTAATTAGCATTCTATAAGTTAACAAAAGTTATTAAATTAAATAACAAATTAAACTACAATTTATTGGTTCGGAATCTAGTTTTTGTTGGTTTCTGATTAAGGCAAAAAGTAAATCATTTTTGTGAGAATCAGTTTATATAAAATAATCAAAAATAGCTTCAATATCTTCTTCGATATCTTCATCAATATTGTCATCATTATCATCTTCAGGAGTGCCGCCATCACTCTTTCAATCCATACAACAAATAATCCCACCGACAAATTCAAATATTATGGACAAAAAGAAACCCCTGAAACGTCCGCGAATGGACACTCCGAGTATGAGTTGTTTTATTAGTTAATCACAGTATCAGTTTCTATAGTCTTAATAGTTAGAGTCACTTATAAACCTCCTCTTTGTAGTTATTTTTATTAATGTAATGTCTTTTTTGTTCAGTCGGAGCGCGAAGTGGACCCATAGCTAACGGTCCAATGCATGCGCGGCCATTAGTAGCACTTCTTGATGGCCGCGATTGCTCAGTTGAAATGCCAATTCTCAAAGACGTTGCAACGGTTGCCTTCTGTGATGCCCAATCCACTCAAGAAATACACGAAAAAGTGCTAAATGAAGCGGTTGGAGCTCTTATGTGGCACACAATTACTCTTACTAAAGAAGATCTTGAAAAGTTTAAAGCGTTAAGAATTATTGTTAGGATTGGTTCGGGTGTCGATAATATTGATATCAAAGCCGCCGGAGAATTAGGTAATCTATTCATATTTATGCATTCATTCACACCATGGCTTCAAATTGTTTAAATATTCCGATAATCTGTGTTTCAGCTATCGATTTAAAAATATGATTGAATTAGAATTATTGTGTTTGATGTATATCTTGTTTTATTGCTATTCAGAGTCTATAATTTCTTTTTACTGATAAGATAACATCAAAGCTAAGAACTCAATCAAACTATTCAATTGTGTGAAATTTATTCAAAATTGTTTTATTTGTCAGTATTTAAAAATTGATACTAAGCTATTTGAGATGCTTTTAGAATTTTAATATTAGTTTATATTCTATTTTCTTAAGTACTTTTAAAATGAATAATACATGAGCTGCCGATAGAATAACACACTATAAGATCCTGTACTTTTAGCACAAACACCAATTTTTCAAGTGTTAAATCTATTTTGGAGACTGCGATGTCTGCTTCGGTGTCATTGTTATAATTTAATAGATGAATAAACGGAAACGTTTTATTTCACTTAAAACATTGATATTACAGGAGTAGCCGTTTGTAATGTTCCGGGTTATGGAGTAGAAGAAGTGGCGGACACAACGTTATGTCTGATACTAAATCTTTATAGACGTACGTATTGGTTGGCAAATATGGTAAGAGAGGGCAAAAAATTTCAGGGACCTGAACAAGTGCGTGAAGCAGCGGCCGGTTGTGCCAGAATTCGTGGCGACACATTGGGCATTGTAGGGCTCGGTATGTCATGCATTTCATTTCGTTGTCTATTACTATCTTTTTTAAATGTATTTATTCTCAAGTCATTAATAATTCATGAATTTATGAGAAAATACTAATGTTTTGATATGTTTTGCATACATTCAGGTCGTGTCGGAACAGCAGTCGCTTTACGAGCCAAGGCTTTTGGATTCAATGTGATCTTCTATGATCCCTATTTACCCGACGGAATCGAAAAGTCTCTCGGACTCACCAGAGTCTATACACTGCAAGATTTACTATTTCAAAGTGATTGTGTTTCTCTTCACTGCACTCTTAATGAACACAATCATCATCTCATTAATGAATATACCATCAAACAAATGCGGCCGGGTTTGTCACCTTTATTTAATATACTCATTAGCTGATAATTTGTTAATATTTGTTAATGTTTTACATTGTATTGTATTTTATGACATATATCTTTAGGTGCCTTTTTGGTGAACACTGCAAGAGGAGGTCTTGTTGATGAGAATGCCTTAGCGGCTGCATTAAAAGATGGTCGTATTAGAGCTGCTGCACTTGATGTACACGAGAACGAGCCTTTCAATGCCTTGGCGGGCATGGCTGGTAAGACTTTTTTTGCTTTTGAATTTCTGTTTGTGTTGTTATTATTTGATATAACTCACTAAGCGTTACCAATTAGACTCCTGTCAAACACACTCCAACTCCCACTTAAGCTATATCCCAATGACAGCACTGCTTTCTATGAATTCCAACTTTGAATAACAAACTCTTTCGTAAATCCTTTTTATTTAAATGAAAATCAAGTTATTTTAATACAAATGTTTGTTATCTCTTTACTTTTTTTTAAACCGGTGATTGCTTTAAAGTTAATTCAATTTTTTCTTTATTAATTCCCAAATAACTAAACAGTTGAAGTCGTCTAATTTGTGTAAATTTTTTTTTATATACTGTATAGTATTAGAAATTATTGTCTATCTATTGATAACTGTATGGAAATGAACTTAAGCTCTACTCATTATACAGTTTAAGTGAGAGTAAAAATAATTGAGTCCTAAATATAGAATTACTTAAAGTATGTTTTGTATATAAATTGCAGCAACTCTTTAAGTGATGACATATTGATATTCTTCTAATATGTTTTGTTGCTTGATTTGCGGCAATTTGTGAGTTTAATGTAAAATATTGGTAATGATTGCTAACAATTACTAATGCGTTGATAAACAGGTCCATTGAAAGACTCGCCGAACGTCATATGCACGCCACACGCCGCCTGGTATAGTGACGCCAGTTCTACTGAATTGCGAGAAATGGCCGCATCTGAAATACGACGAGCTATTGTCGGACGAATTCCTGACTCACTGAGAAATTGTGTGAACAAAGAATATTTTGTATCCTCTGGTTATGGGGAGAGTATTAATGGTGCGGCCGCTTATAACTATACGGGCCCTATTGTTCCACACTCGACCACATTAGAGCCACTTCCAGCTCCCGGCTCTGTCCCCACTTCTTTATCGACAGCACACGCGACCCCACATTCGACATTACAAGAGGCCGCTAATCATATGACACCTAAACCAGAAAGTTCTGAAGTTCATTAATATAAAGTTTTTTCTTCGTGCGTTTCAGTGAAAATAATAATCAAATGCTTCGCACCTTTAAAAACAGAATTTTTTGCAACATTTTTCAAAACACATCAAATGATCAAAATATAATAATTATTATTATTGACGAAAGTCAACAAAAATTTTAATTGACTTTATTTGGATGGAAGACAACTGTTATTGCTATCAATTTACGAGTTGTCTCCCCATTAGTTTCAATCTTTATCAACAGTTTTTGTTTCATTTTTCAAAGACTAGAACTATTATTCATCAAATTTATGACTTGAGATGTGGTGAAGAACACTATTATCGCAAAGACTTGTTATGTTCTTTCTTTATTGTATATGAACAGGTCATATATTTCATCCCAAACACCATTTATCCGAAATAAGATTCGCCACAAGAAAACATTTCTCAATTTAATCTTCTTTGAACGCCTGATTATATCATTTATCAATGTTTTCTCTGAATTTGAATTATTTTTCATTTATTGTAATAGTACATCACTTTTCATTTAAACAAAACACAATCGCTCTCATTATTGTATTACTATTACTAAAACTAATTGACAGACAAATCGCGCTTATTATCAAACTTTTCAGTTAGCAATAGAAACACTTAAGGAACGAAATAACAGTACATTTATATGTGTGGTTGTGTTTATCAGCCATCAGACTATGATCTAATATCTTATTTACAAGAGATGACTAAGTCTTGTAATTTGCTTCACATATCGTAGAGAATTGTTTCGCAAATTTATGATTAATTATCAAATAATTCTAAACTAAATTTAAGCGTCTTTTCATTCCAACAAATTATTAACACTATAAGCAAACTATAAAGGACTTGAAATTAAGAGAATGAAGAGAGAGTCTGTATTTTGCATTAAACTTATTTCATTACTTTATGAACTTTAGTTATAATAATGTTTAGTATTATTTTGTTCGTATAGTTTCTCAATAAAAAGGTATTTTCTTAAGTTTATAAGAAGTATCACTATATTTACCTAAAACTTTAAGCATAAATATTATTAATTTTTTGCATTAGGTTTTCATTTTACAATTGAAAAAACGTTTGTATTATTATAAATCATCAAATAAGCAGCTAATCATACATTCATCAAATTGTATAAATTATGCCAATAACTGATGAAAACATCTTTGGCTCTCTTTTCTCTTCTTAATTTCATTTTCTTCTCACTGTAAAGTTTGTTTAAAACCAATACAAAACTATTGACTAAATCATGAAATGAAATGCTTTAATTATAAACAGTTCTTATTTACTAATTATTTGTGCTTAAAAAGTAATACAAACTATTATTAGATACACAAAAATGTTATTTTAGAGTTCAGTCTTTTACTTTAGTACTGCATTTACATTCAATTATCATAAATACGCTTTAATTATCGTTTTCTTCCTTTCAAATATGAATTTTATTATTTGCGAAATTGTTTCCCATTTCATTGATTTAATACTATTTGCTTTCTCTTTTGGTGGAAGTAAAGCAAAAATAAAAAGAGATGATTATAAACAATTTGTTTCTATTTTTTATTATCTATGTGTAGTTCAAAACCGAATCAGTTAGAAATATATATATTTTTGATTTAACAAATTTGTTTTTTATAAATGCCAAACCTTCATACAACAATACCTAAGATTTCAAGTGATGGGTCATTTTATTTTACTTTTAATACATTTACGATCACCTCAGCCATAAACTATCTATTTTTCAGATCATATCCTTTCGTAAACTTCTGTTTCAAGTGATTCATAAAAATGAATTCAACTTTTTGTAACAATTTTTAGCTTAGAGTTGAATCGGAGACAAAACTCATTACAGAAACTTTTGTCAAACTTAAAAAAAAGTTCAAAATTTGTTATAAATGCATAAATATTCTTAAGTAAACATTTGATAACATTCTGATTTGTCATATATTTGATATTCAATGCCTTTCCAACAAATATATAAATAATTGAATTAAAATTATAAATAATTTATTTGTTATTAATTATAAACTACACTCAAATCTATGATTTGAAACCAAATAAAATATTTGGACGTACTTTATGTTTGAAATCTTTTTAAATTAATAAACATTACGCAAAACGTGATTTTCTTATATAATATATAATAATAATAACAAAACATAATTAAGAAGTGATTTAATCAAAAGAAATGGCATTAAGACTATTGACATGGAATGCAATGACTGCACACTTAAGAAGTTGTCGAATGTCTTCATCCAATCGTTCAATTAGTAAGTCATGTGTCTTAAGACAGAGCACTTCCACATCGAGTCCATCGCCTGAAGTATCTGTTGATGAGAAACAAGAGCCAAGACATGAGACAAGACATGAATATATCGGTGAAACCAAGTTCTCAATGCCTAAAGTGGTTGAACTGAAAGCCATTGAATCGATTGGTTTGACTCAAAAAATAGATAAAATCATAAAATATGAGTCTTTTATAGAAAGACTCTTTTTGGGCGAATTCGATAAAGACTTTCTCAGTTTTCCCATTCTTTTGAAGACACGAAAAGAATTCACTCAACTCTCAGAACAGTACCAAATGATAAGCCATTCGTGGACTCGAATGCGAAGAGACGAACAAACTCTGGAGGCGTTGGGTTTCAAACAATTGTATGATTTAAGTGTCAGTGAAATGGTTTATGTGTTTGAAGCGATCGGAGCCTCGACTCAAAGCAAACTCTCTTTCGGTTGTATTACTCCCGAAGAGAGAAAACAATTGAATTCCAACAACGATTCAAAATATGTTACAATTCCTCAAAATTCTTTAATCACTGAATCGCTTAATACAAGCAAATCAATAGTCGAAGAGTTAATACCACTTATTATTCATAATTCTCTGTCTTATTACGCAATTAAGAACTCTTCGAATGAAAAACTCAAAGAAATGATTTTAAAAGAAAAGCCGAAAATTGGTTTTGCTTTTTGTGAACCACAGGAAAGTTTGGGTTCTTTGCCATACGTTCAGTGGGAAACTGAGGCCAAACTCTCTAATGATACCGATTCTTGGCTTATAAACGGCTCAAAGTCTAGAATATTAAAAGATAATTATGATTACTATTTAGTGTTTTGTCGAACCGGTGACTTTCCTGAAGAGAAGGATTCGCAGAATTATAAGTATAAACGAACCAAACCTGACGACGGAATCGTCACTCTTTTAGTGCCCAAACAACTTTTGACCATTGAAGACGACGGAACCGATAGCTATGGCTTAGAGTATCAAAAAATAAAATTTGAATATTTGCTTTTGTCGCGTGAAAAGCATGAACTCATTAAATCAGAACAAAGCGCAACACTCGCTCTCAACGTGAAAGGTTGCGGACAAATAGCGTCGTCTGCTATTGTTTTAGGAATTATTAAACAACTTTTAAGAAATACTTATGACTTTCTTATTAATGAGAGAATAGGTCTCACAGAATGTGAAATAATTGAGAAAATGTTGAGTGACTCCACCAGAAAAGTTTATGCTTTAGAGTCTATGCTTTATTTGACTGCTGCCATGTTTGACGCTTTCGAACCGGGGGCTGAATGTGGTTTAGAGGCTCTCACTGTTAAAACACTCGCCACTGAATACGCTTATGATGTTATTAAAGATCTTCGATCCGTATACGGATCGCGTTATTTGGTTTCTTCGACTGCACACGACTTGGTCAACGTTTTTGATGCATTTCTTGACAGTTCAATCAATAATCGAATGTATTTAGGACTGAGAGGTGTCAAAAAGCAGGGCTCGTGGAGACACGACCACGTCCGCAAAGTACGTTTGGGACCGTTGTATCCCGTCTATGCTCTCAAGTATTACATCGGATTTGTTAAGAATAGACGCGATAACGTATACCTTGATTTAGATCTTTGTGGTTATTGTCACCCGAATCTGAAGCCGGCCGCAGATTGGGTCGAATATTGTCTCAAACGATTAGATTATAGCACACAAGTCCTGTTAGAACTTCACGGAAAGGTATCACCACTTCTTATTTGTTATCTCTGTTTATGTCTTTCTTAATCACTTTTACGTTTCTCAGGATATCATCAAAAAGCAAATGGATTTGAACCGATTGTCTATCATAGCAATGAATATCTATATGATGACAGCTGTACTCTCTCGAGCTTCTCATTCTATGTGTCACGGGATCAGAAACAATGACATTGAAAAGGAATTATGTCTTTCCATATGTAAAGACGCTTTTCTTTTGATCAGATCATTAGTGGATGAGATTACCGGTCAAACTGACACCTCTAATGATTGGAGGGTTCCTATAATACATAAAAGGAATATCAAATATGATGGCTATTGTCTTATGCCTACCTTTGATAGAATTATTTAATTCTTTTCGATTGTAAATATTGAAATTGAAATTATTTGTAACTATAGTGTAGTAAAATATTGTTAATAAAAATTAATTATTAGTCAGTCCCGAGTCAAACCACTTGAGTTCTAGAATTTCATTTTTCAGCAATCATAACAATAAAAAATAAATGTATCATAAGCTCAATGAGCTCTGTTTTAAATATCATTTTTATATTAATTATTTCTTAAGAATAGTTTCTTAATTATTATTTAAAGTGAACTTATATTTTGAATTCTTAAGAAAGAAACAAAAGTTTACACAAATTAAATATTATCTATAAACACTTTATATTTTGATTTAACAGTGAATTCCGTTTATAGTGAACGGTTTATGCGGAACCAACCCGTTCACTATAAACGGGAATCACTGTATCTTAAAAGTGAGTTAAACTCTGACAGACACGCCATAAGTGAACCGATTTATAGACTTTTGAACGCTTAAGGGAATCAATAATCAATCTTTTTCTTTAGTTAATTAAACTTTTCACAAATTAAAGTCATCCATAATGTAAAAATTCTCTAAATGTTAGTGAACTATATTTAAAACTCATAATGATTCGCAAAAATGATTAACAATATTTGATAAAAAAAAACAGTGTATACATATTTGGCACTAATTTTAGATGTTTATAAAAATAATGTCAACTTTAAGAACGAGTTTGACTCTATTTCATTGAACACATGATTTATCTCTAAGCAAACGAAAGTTTTAATAATAAATTATGGAATTAAACTTTAGAAATGAACTCACGCACTCTTTTGTATATTTTTATTTATTAGTTAAAAATTGATATTAATTATTATAAACTTTACGTTAATATAATTAAAGACTATTCCCGCTGTTGAGAAAATGATTGCTATTTTCAAATTGTCAGTAATAGTAAAATACATACGTATACAAAATTTGATTTTTGATGATATTATTAGAATTAAGAATGAGTGATCACTACATAACTGAATCATTTGATATTAATTATGGGAACAATTGTTTGAAAGTCATAAATATTCATCTGATTCTGTTGTTGCATGAATCGAATCAGTTAATCCATCAAATCTCAAAGCTTTCTAACTTGACTACTGACTACCGCCCACTCATTAATAAAAAAAACTTTAAATTTTAAAGTTTCTCATTAACAAATGAATCATTATGTTATGATAAGTGATGGCACATAACTCAATATTTTATTACTTTTTAACAAGTTCTGCAATTCTTTAAGACATAAATTAAATGCAAAGCAGTTTTTACAGCGAAATTTGTGCATTAATTTACAATTTTTATCTACCAATGAATAAACTTTAAGATGTGATTTGTGTGTCGCCTAAAATAAAACTATCGAATGACTCTCACAAAAGACTTCAAAATAATATAATATATTTATTCCGATCCAATTAACTCGAAAATTACTCAGATTTAATGCAATATTTGGCGAAATGTAGTGATTTCAAGTTTCAAACTCATTCATCTGTGATATCAATGGCTTTAATGATTCATGAAATACAACTATTCTTTTATATAATATGCAAAGATTTTAGATTTATTCATTTTTTTTCGTTCAACAACAGTGACCTTTTAGTTGTCTGTTATTTTAAGAATTACTGTTCAAAAAGGTGTGCTCTTTAAGCCATTGTTCGTTTTCTAATCAGAATCAAAAAAATTTATTAATATAAAGCTTTACCTAAGATTTTCCAATTCACGAAACTAATAGAGTGATCATTAATGAAAGTTTGATTTACTTGTATTTAAAAATTATATGCCATAAAACAGAATTTTATTTGACCAAAAAATAGACCAAATTGCGATCGAATATTAAAAAACTTACAGAAAACCAATGATAACTTTGTGATTGCATAATAACACTGTTTAATTTATGAAAGTCAGATCAAAGTTACAAAGATCTATATAATAATGACATCAATTTCTCTATAACTTTATGTACGCAAGATACTGTCTGGATGACTTAGTGGTCTAGGCATTGGCGAATTGTTGAGTCAAAAGTTCACACAGTTCACTAAGTGGCTGCGGGTTCGAGTCTAACTGTATGCCATAAAAGTTTTCCAAGTCTAGCATAGACTAAGCGACCCAACTTAGGGTACTTTAGTACTTTTAACAGGGCTGCAGATTAGCTGGAGATCTGTATTTCTATTTTGGCCCATTTGAAAAATAGAAAATGGGGGTCAAATTCTGAAGTCGTATCCGGTTACTTAAAATACTCATTGATTTCCTAAACTATATTTTAAGAAAAGCGTTTTCGCGCCAAAATTTATTTAAAAATAATTTTGGCGCCAAATCTTTTAGCACATAGTTTTCGAAAAATAATACGAAATATCAATTATTTTAGTTAAACTTTTAAGTTATTTTCATTAAACTTTAAAAATGAAAGGGGGAACCAAAGGAAAGTATACTTTTCATTTTCTTATAATCCTTTGGGGTGTACGCCATATATGCACACAATTACTCTGTCCCACATTTACTTAATTGTAATTTTTGCGGTCAAATTCGGTAAACTATGATATCTGACTGAAAGACTTTTTTTTAATTTCGGTGGTCATATTCGGTCAAATTCGGTTACTGACCGAAATCAGTAATCAGTACTTATACAGCATAAGCATATGTACAGATATGGGAAAAAAGGCTTGCAATTCAACTCATTATTAATTTTGATGACAGAAAATTTTTGATAAAACTACTAATCTTTTTATTTTTTGATATATAAAAAGATAAAATAAAATAAAAAAAAGCCCTCAAAAGGCCTTTAAATCACTCATATAAAGCATGCTTTTTGTTGTTATAAAACATCAATTATAAGCATTTATTATTAGTCTTTAAATTATCATTTATTTCGTGATTTTAATTAAAAATTGAATTGAGTTTTAAACAAGTGTGCGATTCATTTGTAATTAAATTACAAAGAAATTTTATATTAATTAATATTATATAATGAGTTTAAATATTCATATATTAGTCTTCATTCATTATTAGTTAACAAAAAAAATTTAATTTTCTAGACTTATCACAAAATTTTTAATCTTTTTTCATAAAAACAAATATAGATAAGTTATAAAATTAATAAATTGAATTGCAAGCCTTTTCCCCATATCTGTACAGTACGTCTCTATAACAGACTGTATTAATATATATTGGATTTCCATAATTTAGAGTGAAATGAAATTCGATGTTTTAATGAGAGACCACTCACAAAGTGTTACACTGAAAAACTGAATTGAGAAGCTCTATTCAAAATGACTATTACAGAAAGTAAAGGTCATCGACCGAATTAGTTTAAAAGGCTGACAATTATATAACAAATTTATAATTTTTAGCTTTAAGCCAAATCTCAATACAATCGACTTCTGTAATCTTTTCTATTAATAAAAACACTGGAATCTCAAAAACATATTATAATGTGTTCCTGAGAGCAAATTCTTTTGATATTTGAAGTGAAATGTTTTATTTTGGTACTTATTTTGATAAATTAAGTCTTTTACGTCGAATTAGTAATATATATAAAAGAGATAAGAGTATTGAAAAGTTAAGCTTAAGTCAAATAAACTCCTTGAGAGTTAGGATTAAGTAAAAGATCGAATGCCACAAAATTAATGATTCGTGAAACATAACTTACAGTTAGTCTCATTTATGTCTCAGTACAATTTATTCCTGTAATGCAATGGAATCTCTTTTTACTGTGTTTTAACATTTATATGATTCAAACTGGTGTCGCGTTTCGCTTTAGTCCCCTTCTGGCCGGCGGCTTGTCCTCAACCTTATTCAAGAATAAATTTTCTTATGTTTAACTGTTTGCGGCTGTTTTGTACACAATAATAAAATCTAAAGCGGATTTCATTTGAAGCCAGTCTTTAAACTGCAACTGTTATTCATGCGTCAAAAAGTTTAACCATACAATCACTACGCATACCATTTGAACCTTTTCCCAAACATTTTCATTGTCATTAAGGTCGGAATTAAAGTAACAAAAGAAAATTTAATCCTTAAACGAAAATTCCTTTATTTAAGCGTTAAATTCTTAGATTCAATAATTATAAGTCTATTCAGTAAATGTAAAGTTAATCATCTTTTACTGTAATATCTAAGAGTACACTTCTATTTGTATGAGTTCAGAGTGAATTTTATTCATCATTTTAAAAGAATGTTAAATAATTAGCATTTATTAGATTAATAACTATTTATTTCTTCCTTTAAAGTATTTTTTTTATTGATTTTAAATCGATTTGATTTATTCAAAACTTTCATTACTTCTGGTTTGCATAATAAGGTCTCAAATCTTATTTTAGATTATTCTATAATAAGTTCATATTAATATAGAGTTAGTACTTTTCGGATTTCATTTTCAGGCTGATTCGGGTGGTTTAATCGGGTTTTAAAAATTTAAGTCCAAGTTTTATCGGGTTTAACCCGAAAATTTGTTTTCAATTTCTGGTGCATAAATTTAAAAAATTGACGGTATTAATGAACTTGTATTTCTATCTTCATTGAAATACAAAATCGAGTGTATATTTAGGTGTTCACAAGTGACGGTCTGTTTTAACATTTTTATTTTGCAAAAATGTTTACAATATTTACAATAAATCAATATTTGAGCAAAAAACGTGATTAAACCCGTTCAATCGGGTTAAACCCGAAAAGTATTATCTCGATATTAATAGCATTTGTGTAACTTTAATAGAATGAATTACTAAACGTTTAAGTTATTCATACTTTCACTTAAGGAAATATATCTTAAAGTGTATTAAGAAAACTAGCTCTCCATCAAAATCAAAATAATTTAGTTTTTATATCTTTTGAATTGCGAGAAACAATAATATACATACAG